>JANRGW010040275.1:0-49086 GCA_024733675.1 Psilopsiagon aymara | reverse complement strand
TTCTCCTTCCCATCCCTCCAGGAGCAGAGGGAAGAAAAAGGGGGAAGTGAGTGAACAAACTGCATGGTTGATTTATGGCTTAAACCACGACAATTATATATTTTTTTTTTTATTTTTTTTTTTTTTTTTCTCCCTTGGAAGCATTTTATAAAAGATTCTGGAAGGAAGTTGCAAAGCAGACTGTAACTTTTGTGATGATGAACACTGCTGTAATTTCTTTCCCTCTGCTTCTCTGCAGAAGTACCTATGTTTCGTGTCCTGCATCATTTGTGGCAAAGTAGCTCTTAGGATTTTGGATTTTATTTTAGTCTTTCTTCTGTTTTACCAGACAGATTTTACAGATTAGTATATTTGATTTTTTGTAGTAAAAATTGAAATCCATAGAAAATTCACAGACACCCCCACCTATTTACAATTAATTCCCTGCAGTTTGGAATATTTGGTAATGTCTGATAGATCTGTGGCAGAAGCTAATGTCAGTTCACAACAGCACCCCATCCCTTGGCCAAGAGAGCAGTTCTTAGCTGAGACCAAGTCATGCAAGTAAATAAACCTCAAGTCCACATTTGATTAGAGCAGATATATGGGAGATATGAACAGGACTGGCCAGATGCTAGACCATATGATAAACACTGAGGATCATGGCATCATATAAAACTGGGCATTTATATGGTACAGCTGGCTATGCATAATCTTCTGTTAATTTATAAGGCTGGAGCATCTGGTCCATTGCTGTTGTTCTATCAGTTTTTCCAAAGCCTTGCTCTTGAATTTCTGGTAGCTGAATACTGCTCTTCTGAGTGCCAGTGGAATGGGAAGTTAAAGCCACTTACAGTGGGAGATAAGCTCTTACACCATCCAACAGATAAGAAAATGCTTAGCCACTGCCATGAAAGAAAAAGGGTAGGCCCTTGTGGGATGTGCTTCACTTCAAGCAAAGGTCAGAAACTGTAAACTCTAAAAGATAAAATACATATTTCTTATTGCTGGGATACTCAGCTGGCCAGATGGGACACAGAGTCTGGCCAGATCAGGCAATTGCAACAAGCCCTGCCCATGACTCCAGATATCCGCCAGCGAGGTGGCAGGCGAGGGCTTACCAAATAGGTTGCACAAGTCCCGCTTTTGTTACACTGCTTGGTCTTCCCCACTCATGCCATAGCCATAGAGGCCAGCATTTATTTCTCTCTTTCCTGAATCAAAACCAAAAACTGGCATTTGGCATTTTGTTAGAAAATGCCTTCTCTGTAAGTGACTGAAAAAACAAGGGTGTTTTCAGCTGGGTCTTGCAAACTTATGGCTGGAAGGAGTCAAGACAACACTTGTAAAGGCATCCTGCACTGAGTGGTGTGCATGTGCACCAACCTCTGAGAAGCCCTGTGCTAGCCCAGGCAGCTCTGGAGAGGTGGACTTGCAGCAGATAGTCTCCTGTGTCCACAGGAAGAAGGGGAAGGAGGGCTGAAGCTCACTTTTCCAGGTATTTCCAAAATAACTTGCTTGCAGAAAAGCCTTAGCTGTAGTTTTGAGAGCTCTTCCTCCATTCCACCCTCAGGGACACTTAAGCAGCTGTGCAGCATACAAGCTAAGGCACAGAGAAGCTGTTTTTAATAGCTACAGCATTACTAGGGCTATCTAGAAGCTGTGGGTTCAGAACACCCAGCCAGTATATGCTACAACAAAGTAACTCTCTCTTCAGGAACCCCATCTTGCAAGCCCAGCGGAGCATGCTACTACTGCTGATGCAGAGAAAAAATACAGCACCAGCCATTTTACCAAACCCTCCTCCAGTAAAATTACATGTCAGAGCAGAGCTGAAAGGAAATACGCATTTCAAATGGGAAGAGAAAATTACCTTTGCAGACCATAATGGATTGGCAACGATGAATCCTGATACCATCAGAATGGAAGTGTGCTGTTCCTGCAAGTCTTGTGCTGCTTTCTGTAAGCCTGCGTTGTTGCTGAAGAAGTGAAATCTGGTTAGCAAACATAACAGTGAGACTTCTTCAGACTTTTTATTGTTCTTTCCTAGTATACATGCTACACATTTTTTATAATTTTATCAAACTGAAAAACTTCCAGGTTTCCAGCTTCTCCCTAGATCCATAGCATGGCAGCTGCTGTCCTAGCCAGGTCTGAGCATTTCAGGTACTACTATGGCTCTGCTTCTTCTTTTTGCTTTTTCTTTCCCTTTTGCTTTTTCTTTTTCTTTTCCTTTTCCTTTCTTTTTCATTTTCCTTTTCCTTTTTCTTTTCCTTTTCGTTTTTCTTTTTCTTTTCCTTTTTCTTTTTCTTCTTCTTTTACTTACTCTTTTTATTTTCTTTTAGGTTTTTTTTCCATGTCTTCTATAAGATCTGAGAACCCTAACCAGTTTTATCCTCTGCCTCTGACACAGGTACAGTATCCAGCATTGTCAGAGCCTGTTCTCCGACTACGGTGAGTAGACGTTACTTTAAACTTTATCACCGTGTAACAACAGCAACATGAGCTTCCCTTTAGGAAAGAAGTGAATTTGAGAAAGAAGTTGAATTACTACAGATAATGTTTTCAGGCTGTGATAACCCATAAGTGGCTGAAGTCACCACTGCTGAAATAAAAGGCTATTTCTTAATATTTTGCCTGGTTTATTTTATTGTGGTTCTGCCCAGCGCAAGAGGGGCAGTACAGCAGTGCTGGATCTAAGACTTGTCATAGCACAAGGTACTATACAGAGATTCAATAAGCCCTGCTTCCCAAAAAAAACCCTGATCGAAATTAAGAAACTGCGGGATATGGGATGGGTAAAACAATTGGAAAAAATAGGAAAGAAGCAAAAAATGGAAGCGTGGTGAAAGCAACCTGGGTTTAAGGACTAGGTATGTGCACACATCTAGACACCTGCAAATCTAGTAAATCAAACATGCCATGTGTTACAGTCAGATGGTGGAAATATTCAATATGTAAAGCCCTCTTTTCTTTCGGTAAAGGCTGACCAGCATTCACTTACTGAAGTAGAACTTCCTCCCAAATGCCTACTGACAGCATTCTGATGTGGCTTTCAGCAGCACTGCCTCCAAGTGAGGTGTTAGTGACAGACCACGAAAAATGCTTTGGATGTGGCTTAAGTGAACTCCAGGTCTCTTATTTAAACTGAATTGATTCACCTTTGTGCATATTAAGGGAAATGTGGATTATGTGGCGAAGGGCTCCCTGTTTTCCCAGGGCTTGCTTTGCCCTCTCCCCACTCTCACTTCCCCTCATTTAATTTGCAATAAAAGAATGTGGTTAAGTATTAAGATTCTCATTACTTACAGACCTTGCAAATCTGGAAAAGCCATTACACCTCTGCATCCTGGTGTGGCTTAGTGGGTATCTACCTGGACATTGCCCAAGAATTCTTTTCCCTTGTGAGATGAATACTACTAGAAATCACAAATGATGGTCAGCATTTACTGGGAAATGGCTGAAATATAGGTCTCTTCCCTTTAACTGCCCGTCACTGACTGAAATCGTTGAACTTTTTTGTTTCAGTTTAAATGAACTCCTGCCTAATCACACAGTGGTTTCACTACCAGTTATGTTGAGGGCACTATGAAGACTTTGAGAGCATGGGGTACACTCCTGTGGTGTACAGTTCTTATTTTAAAGAAAAGACACTTTTTTCATCTTTCGTTGCCACCTTTGTTCTAGAAGAAATAAAATATCTGAAACTTCTATTTTATAAATTGTATTTTGATTCCAAGGCTTAGAACAGAAAATCCCTAGGAACAATCTTCAGAATACTTTCACAACTGCTTTTTGCATATTTTTTTTAATATTGCAAGTCTGTTTCCTTTGTAAATGCAAATATATACCATGTAAATTGTAATATAGGGCATACAAAAAACCTTGGCCTCTTTGTAGCATAAGATGATTGTGACGAATCGAATTCCTTAGTGCAGCAAAGGTTAATTTAAAAAGGAGCCAAGTATGTATTCCAGACATGGACTACAGATGTTGATTTGCAGCTGGATCGGTGACATCTTCTGCTGTTACCCCCGTATCTGGGAAGAGAAAGAGAATTGCTGCTTGGAGTGCACATTTAAACTGTAGGCATTCAATTTAACCAAAAATGCAACACATGCCATTTGCCTGCATCTCTCTTGTACCTCCTGTACCAGCTCTAGCCTGAGCTTTCAGCTTTTTACAGAACTGGGAAAGCAAGCAAAAATGCAGGAGTATCACCTATAAACTGATTCTCTCCTTAGCTAAACCCACTGAAAAAGCATCAAGAGAGACCAACATTGTGCTTCATGTTATGAAGCAGAAGGAAGAAAATCTATGATAATTAAAATACTGAATTGAGAATAGAAATACAGGTTCAAACTTTAATGCTGTTCCAGTTTTTCCCCGTCACCCCTAGGAAGGACCAAAATCTCAGCTTGCTAAGGCAAATGACATTGAGGTTAGCTTTGACTTAGGTCTTCAGACACTCTGCACCTGAGCATCTGCAAGGCAGGATTGATAGCAAATCTCTCTCCTGGGCATATGATACATGAAGACAGTCTAGTGATAAGGGTAAGTAAAGAAACAGAATTTTCAGACCAGCCAATTGAGCTAGCTCTTGCATTTGGCCCGTGGAAACTCATGAAATTTGATAACCAAGTTATTTTTAAACATATCACACAGCAAGAATGATCATGAAAAGAGAGGATAGCCTCATCTAAATTAAATACATCAGAACAAGTCCTGAACAGGACTGCAGAGCTTGCATGACAATTGCACTTTAATAAGGCATGAAGGCACTCATTTTCCTAGTTAATTATTACTTGACAGCAATAGAAACCTGTGAAAGCAATACTTTGTATAACTGTTTAAAGAAAGGGAAGCAGGAGGGGTTTCTGAGGACCATGCCAGCACACAGATAATTATCCACACCATTCCTCTAATCTCCTTGGTTATATTATTCTTACCTGGTGTGAGATGACAGAGGAACTCTGGCTAACATTGTCATACAAGATGGCAGTTTTTATGCTACACTTTTCTTTCTCATTTTCCAGGGTAACTGCCTTTGGTGAGGGATAGCACCTGACTCCCACAGTCATCTCCAGTTTCAGCTGGTGATGAACCTCTTACCTGTTGCAGACGTGTTAGTCTTGTCACTGTAGCATGGTGCACTGCCTGCTGCTGTAGGCACTGCTGCGGTCCAGCATGGGCACATACGTTTTAGCCATGATGCAGTAGCTGACTCCAGGCCTCAAATCTTCTATCTTAATAACCTTGTGTTTTCCTTCATACACCAGGACCTTTTGTTGCTTCAGATAGAGTAGAGTAAAAACAGCCAGTCAAGCACATTTCCCTAGCAAGTGTGTTGTGAGTAAAGTTTGATAAAAATAGAGGATGCAGAGCAGCATTGCATTGCATGGACTTGCACAATGTCAATAACATTAGCAATTTATGAATTATTTTTAAAGAAAATTCTCCTCCTGCCCCAGTTTTTTAATCTATGTCCTACAGTATGAAATACTAAGTTGAGGAGGAAAAATAAAGGGAGGAATTACAACTCAAAACAATCAATTTCAATTCCTAAAAAATAACCTACTTCGGTTTTAAATATTTGCACATTCACTGATGTTCTCACTATCTCAGAAGACTATTTCAGCTGTAAAACAAGAATAGTGTGCCCATACTTTCCCAGCTTTTCAATGGTAAAGGGTTCATATCTGAATATGCACTTACCCTGTCTAGCAAGTTGTTAATTACGAAGACTTGATATAACAGTTCATAATAATTTGTCATTGGTATCTTGCTGCCTCTCTTCCTTTTATAAGGAGAACGTGGAGCCTGGAGTTTCAGTATTATGGATTTGCTGCTATGAACCACGGCTATCGTTGGAGGTCCTATCACAGCTGAGATGAAAAACCAAAGCTATGAACACAGTTATAGTTCATTAATAATGTTTCACAGAACACAATTTGAATCCATTCAACAATTTACTGCTTTTGTTTATCAACAAGATATTATGCTGTATTTGCTGTCTTCTTGGTGGTTGTTGCTTGGGCTATTTTGGGGGTGAACTTTCCTGTGTTTTAAATCTCTCTTTGAGCCAAACTTTTTGAAATCTCTTAATGCTGCATGTTGCTGACTGCAGGCTGGTCAAGGAAAATGCTTTGGATCTTTGCCCTGATTTCCTCCCCTGCCCCTTGAGCCATCTGTACAGGAGGCTCAAGGTAGTTTGCACTTCAGAGCTGTGAAGTGCATTGACATTCAGAATTCAATTTTGCACTGACCAGTGAGGGAAAACTGGTTAACTCATGGGGAACTTACTAGTAGGTATGCTGGTACTATTCAGTATTTAAACAGTCCTCCAATTTCTAACATACTATGGCATACTATGACTGTACTAACTAAAAGTTTTGTGCATGTCCTTTCTAAATACCCCGCAATCAGGAAACAATAAATGTGAGAACGGTGGCCACACAGCTCTCAGTTCTCTTCTTTGTTTTTCCCCAAAGCAGAGAACATTTCCTTTTTTTCTGTCTTGTATCCAGTTCTTCTAGCAGCTCAGAAATGGCTGAAAAGAATTTGTATAGTTCTATGAAGAAGAGGGTAGGTTAAAGGGGGCCAAGCACTGCTGATCCTCTAATTATTGATAAGTGGCTACTTATCCATTATTTATTGGCTTTCAAGTGTTTATCACAACACTTCACTGAAGAGCTACTGACTTGCAATTTCTTTGGGTACTGCTTTGTGGATAGAAAAGGATTACTCATGTTCGCAAATTATCAGCAGAAATTATATATTCCATGCCACAGAAAATCCAGTTACTTTCTCACAGATCTGTATGACTGCACTCACTTTCTCTCCAGGGAGTAAATCTGCAGCTGAGGCTCCAGCTGGAATAGATGCCAGCCAATGCAGCTTTCACTCTGCCATAGTAAGGTTCCTGGATGTCAGAAGTCTCATTTGTCAGGTCACAGACATGGTTTTGAATCCCCCAGCAGTCAGCTTTGTTTTGCCATGTGCTCTGCCCATACCTATGGAGAAAGAAGAGGAAGGATATAAGGTATAGCTATTGTTGACTGGGTCCACACAGACTTTCAACTGTTTTAACTTGGTGGTGCTGACAAACCTTCTGTGGAAATTAACTCCCTTCAATTTGATGACAGGGAAGCCTGATTTCAAGGGTGTTTGGGAGCTACTGGTGACTGTCTTTTCTAAAAGAAACCTAAATCAGAGATATGGGTCACTAGCCCTGCAGGAAGACATTGCACACTTGCCCCTCTGGAGAGGGGACCACTTTGGCTTAAACAGTTTGTTCAATGATGGGCAGAATCCCAGTTTCCACCAGCTAGCTTCTCAAAGGCAATAGCAATTTTGGGTGCTCACCACATGTGCCAGGGACAGGAAAGTCCCTCTTATGAGGACAAGTCTTTAGCCCTGCCTCAAGTTTGCCAAGTGAGGGACCCTGCAGCACTGTTGTGGGTAAGGTGGCCACCAAAATACCTTAAATGTCCTATTGCAGAGGTACCTGACCCAGCTAGACCTGCTTCAGGAAGGCAGTTGGACTCAGGGACTTACAGAAGTCCTCTGCAAACTATATCTTTCTGCAACTCTATGCTGCAGTGAGGATGCAGAGCTTATTACTGGAGGTGCTTGCTCCCTGCCTGCCTTGGTCCTTTTATCTGCATCCCATAGGCTGTTGATAAGAGCAGCAACAACTGGGAGCTGGCAGTCGAGTAAGATGTGGACATTCCCCAGGTCATGGGATATTCAGTCCAGTATGAAGAGAATATCCTGTGACACCTGGGAAATCCCTTCCATGCATCAAGCATGGATGTGCCCCAGTCCAGCAGGAGGCTGGAGATCCCCCTGTACTTACACTTTATACTGCACAAAGTAGACTGTGTCTCTTGCCTCTCTGGCCCTCCCAGGCTGCCAATGCAAAGTGTTGTTGAAGTTTAACGAATGAAACTCTACCTTCTGTGGCTTAATTGAATCTTGCAGGTCTTGGTTTCCCAACACTAAAATTGCTGCAAATAAAAAATAAGGAATGATAATATATCACATTTGTCACAGACATGACCCTTTGCACCTAAAGCAGGAGGTATTACTACAGCTTATTTGGCTTTGTGGCATGTTCAAAACTGTCAAAGTCACAGTGACCAGATCTAACAGCTACAGAACTAACGTAGTAATATGAAAAGAGCAATTTTATCTGGTTTGGTTTTGTGGAGTTTTTGCTTTTGACTGTTTCCTTATTTTTCTCAGTGATTTTACTACTCCGAAAGATGCCTGATGGACACCCCAGGAAACAAGCCCTTCGGATCAGTTCACAGAGCCTGCAGTAAGCAGTCCCATCAGTAGTTAAAGTTAAGTGCTCTTTCCTCCACATGTCAGCATTAACCTGCAGCAATTATAGCTGTGTTGCCACAGCTGTGTTTATCATCTCTTGCCTAGTAAAAAATAACCTGAGTTTCAATGCTTTTCCAGTCTGCACTACAAGAAAAAGCTGTCTGACAATTTCAAACTGACGGTTACTAATGGCAAAATCAGTTAACAATCTCTTTGAAGTAACCAAACCCTAATGTTTTTCTTTGCTTCATGACCCATATGACTGCATTTTTATCCCTGGCATGTTACAGAATCAGGTATGTTTTGCAGTAGTTGAACTGAAACTGGTAATACAGATATGAATCATTTTAATTCTCAACATGCTTGTTTTAGCTGCATTTCAGAGCCTTGAAAGACAAAATAACAGACTGATTTGGAAATGACTGGAATTTTGAAACCACTGAAAGATCCAGAGGTTTCCTGACTCATCCACGGATTCAGTAACAGACCCACAGTCCCCCACCCCACATAGGAAAAGAGCAGAAAACCTTTACTTACTAGCTATGTTCTCTTGAAGAAGGTGCATCAGTAAGCAGAGGGAGGAAAGCATGATCCCTCTCATCCTTAGGAGAGCAGCTCCATGACTAAAGAGCATCTCTCTCGTGGGCACGTCTTATAAGGAAGTAATTGTTAAACACTCCAGTTCCCCTTTCAGCAGTTCCCAAAATGCCTGGTTTACTTTCTTTTAATTTAGCTGAGAAACTCTAAATTAAGCATCTGCAATAGTTCTTACTTGGCAGCTGTGGTCACTCTAAAGTTTGGAACTAATTATGAAGAAAACCAGCATGGAAAAGGTCCTTTTTTATTTTTAGACACTAATTCCCAAACAATGTCTAGCAATATTGCTTTATCCTGTAAATTTGTCACACAGGATTGCTTGCTTGCTGTGCTGATATTTATTCATTTATTTATGTGCTCTCTTTATCTATCTATCTATCTATCTATCTATCTGTCTGTCTCTTTCTGTCTGTCTGTCTGTCTATCTATCTTTCTAATCTATCTATCAAATTTATGTTTCAGCTCACTGGTCACTTCGAGCTGAAGAAGACAAGAAATTTTGAGGCAACCATGTGAAAGACCTACTCATGGGATGTCACCTGATTTGTTGGCCTCTCTTAGGCTGATATGCAGACGGACAGAGTTTGCAGGTGCATTTGCAGAAGGATGTCCTCTAGGAATATATCACTGGAGGAATGAAGGGCCATGAAGTTGCTGCCAGCTGTACTGCTGGACAGCATGCTCACATCACGCTGGCTGCTGGAGACATGCTGGGAGCATGGCACAGAATAGGGAGGCAAGCCCAGCCTATCAGTTCCAAGTGCCACTCTGTTTGACTGTCAGACTGCCAGGAGTCGTATGTCTGATTGGTGCAAGTGCACAACAACACTGCCTGCACAGATATTGACATTCAACACAGCTGTCCTTTAAATCCTGTCATTCAAATAGGTGCATCCCTGTGAGCCTGACCCCAAAGCTGGGGATGCCAGGGCTCCCTGATGAAAGTGATACTGCTTTGTGTTTGTAAATGCTTTAATGTGCTTTAAACCTGGTAGAAACCAGGTTTCGTGCTCTTGGAATATATGGAAAGCTCAGCCAAGTCAGTGCTGGTTGAGAACTTGGTGCCTCTGATGGCAGCTGGGAGGCTGATGGCAGTCCTGCCTAGCCTTGCCCCTCCCCAAAAGATTCTCACTACTGAGATCCACATGTACTTTACCACTCATGCACCACTGCAGCTGGGCAAAAGTCAGGATGCAGTCTCCTTCTGCAAGCTCAAGTTGACAAGCAAGAAGATAACCTCCCAGTTTTGTATGACATAGTGCAGTACTATATAACAACACACACTGAAGAAATAATAGACATTAAGACAACCTGTCTGCAGAAACAGAAACTTGCTCAACAATCATCTTTATTTTGGGAAAAGCTGCAGACAAAACACCTGTCACGTCAAAAAAGTGCAAGTTCTGGTTCAAATTGAGGTGGTTTTTATTTTATTTAAAGGCACCAGATCATACTCAGTGAATTGGACATCATCTAATCAAGAAGCTGTCCTTGGTCAGATACATGGGCATGGACTTTCAGTTTGGTTGATCACCTATATCTCACTATCCAAGCACCAAACCTGCAGCAGATATATTCAAACACTAGCTGTGTAGCTTTAAATTAACTACTTAACCCCATTAAGGGAATTAAAGAAAAGAAAAGAAAACCCACAAAAACCCCACAAAGGAGGCAGAAGGCAGAAAGGCCACCCTGCCATCACCAACTGGAATTCTTCATCTATCCACTTCCCAGCACATTTTCAAAATTCATTGACCTTTAAGTAGTTCCCCACACCAAATGCAATTAGAATTTCATCACATTATATGAGCTCAAGTGCGGGAATAGGGAACTTCTATAAACCAATTACCAGACTGAAAGGTCATCAAAGTTTAGTCATAGGCTGTGTATTTGCTTACTTGAATTGCACCAGCACACCTTCCCGTACACCATGTAACAGCCCATTGTAAGGACTTGAAGTGTAGAGCTTTGCCAGAATTACTGCTGTGGTGGTTTCTCCTACAAATGGAGAGCTGAAGGCCAGCCCGCCCAGCACTGATAGGTTTCGCTTGGAAAAGGCAACTCAGCCAAGTGGTGAAACAGGGAAAGAAACGCCTATTCCATGGAACAACTCAGGGTTTCCCACAAGCCGCACTTTGATAGCTCTTTATCTGCAGTTGGGTTTGGCACTCTGAGGTAATTGATAACTCTTTACATAGTTCTTATGATTATTGAAACAGCCACTGGTAATCCCCAGGTTACTAGCATCATCACATTGTCTCACTCATCAACTTCAATCACGTTTCTTCAGTGCTTTGTGTGGCAAAAATAGTTGCAGTCAAACAAGCACCAACTACGCACACACAAATACAGACATGTTCATACATCTTGAGTTTCACAGAATCTATGTATTGTACATTTAAAAATGAAAACAATAGAGGAACACTATAGATGATGTGCATTGCAATGCTATGTAAAATATGAATCAGAACTTTCAAAACCAGAATTTTTGAAGAATACTCTGAAAAGCACTTCATGAAAATATGGAAAACTAAAATGTATTACTTTCTCCAGCAGAGTCCACACAGGTAGCATACACTGAAGTATCTTTTTGATCCAAACCTTTGTGAAGAGCAATACTGATGTTTCAGTGAACTGACATAGAAATGTGAGCACGAGAATTTTCTGTTTCTCGGATAAAATACAATCTGAATGTTGGGCAAGCAGATATCTTTCTCTTGAGGATTGGATATTGCTACACAGAGGTGAAAGCCAAGTACGATCTTGCTGAAAGCTGCCTGACTCATCCAATCTGATAGCACCACCTCATTGGTTTTGGTGGTTTGTGTTTTTTCTTTTTCCCTTGAACAAGCTGTTGCTCATCCACGGAAGGAGAAAATTTAACCCTGGATCTGCTTCTGCAGCACCACCTCTGTCTTTTCCAGTGTCAGCCTCTGATATTTGCAGTGCATGTGAGGGTGGGTTTCGCTTACACACCTGAATGAGAGTATGGGAAGAAGGAAGGGAGAAACTCTCCAAGCACATAGAGATTACTTCTAGTAACTGGCAGAGGCCAGACAAGTCTCTCTCATGTGTGTCACTTCACACAAACTGACAATAAAAAATGTGTGGTTCATATAATTCTGAACTGAAAGACTGCTCTCATTTGGAGGCATAGTTTCCAGTCTCTTCTAAGGAGCCAGCATGGACTCACAAAAAAACCTGCCTTAAGAGGGGGCTCTAGAGGTCGTCCGGTGCAGCGCAGTGCTCAGAGCAGGGCTAATGGCAGTTCTATTCCACCCTTAACCATTTTCAGCATGAGTTTTCCCCCCACATGTCCAAATGGGATCCCCCACTGTAACTTCTGACAGCTGCTCTTCGTGCTTTGATTGGGGGCCTCAGAGAAAAGTCTTGCTTCTGCCAATGTTTGTATCACTGGCAACTGCAATTATACTTCCTCCCCAGTCATTGCCTCTCCCAGCTGAAGGGACCCAGCTCCTGATGTGTTGTGCGCAGCAGGACAGTCCTTCACCAGCTCAGCGGCGACTGGCAATATGACTACACACAGGGAAAAAACTACAACACAGGAGAGAAAAAGAAATAAAGGCACAGAAAACCCCCTCAGCCAGGCAGGAGGGACTTTTGGATTCTTTTCCGTGCCCTTCAGGGAAGAGGCGTTACATCACACAGGCTCTTACAGAGAAGTTTCTGGGGAAGCAAGCCTACTTTCACTTGCACACAGTAAGTGCCTGCACTGCTTCCTGCCCACAGGTACAAACTGTTCAACTCTCGCTGTTAAAGTTGGGCCAACATTTTAAATATTACGGTTAGAACCTCCCAATGCCGTGGTGCACCTTGACAGTGAGGCATTGGAACATATTAAAGATGAAGATCTGCTGAAGGCTTGCTGTGTAGCAAGTCTTTATTTGCACATACAATATTTATTTAATGAGGTACAAGATGCTGAATTGTACCAGGAAGTTAGTAACCAAGCTAGCATTCATTAGGAACCATAGAAAATACCAACCTCAAAACAGCTCAAAGCCTGTTACCTAAATGGCAAGTTTCCTGAAAATTGTCAGGTTTTCTCATTTGCAAAGCCCTGTGATTTTTTTTCCCTACCACTAAGGAGTGCTGTAATTTAAGCCCGTTGAGAAAAGAGACGCTTTTCCTTACCTTTTGGGTCCTTCAAATAATATGCAGAAGATTTGATGATGAAAATCCTACCAGTTTAGAGCCACATAGAATTAATATGCTGGAATTAACGTAATTAATATGGGATTAGTATCCTGGGCTGCATCAAAGTGAATGTGGCCAACAGACTGAGGGGGGTGACTCTCCCCCTCTGCTCTCATGAGATCCCACCTGCAGTGCTGCATCCAGCTCTGGGGCTCCCAGCACAGGGTACATGGACCTGTTGGAGTGAATCCAGAGGAGACCACAAAGATGACCAGAGGGCTAGAGCACCTCTGCTATGAAGTCAGGCTGAGAGAGCTGCGGCTGTTTAGCCTGGAGAAGAGAAGGCTCCAGGGAGACCTTAGAGCAGCTTCCAGTACATAAAGGGGGCCTACAAGAAATCTGGAGAGGAACTTTTTACAAGGGCATGCAGTGACAAGTCTGGCTTCAAACTGCAAGAGGCAAGACTTAGATTAGACATTAGGAATAAATTCTTCACCCTGAGAGTGGTGAGGCACTGGCACAGGCTGCCCAGAGAAGCTGTGGCTGCCCTATCCCTGGCAGTGTTCAAGGCCAGGTTGGATGGGGCTTTAAGCAACCTGGTCTAGTGGAAGGTGTCCTGCCTGTGGCAGCAGTAGTTGGAATTAGATATTTAAAGGTCTCTTCCAACCCAAACCATTCTATGAATAATCCACAGTTTGTTGGTTTTGCTTAGGTAATCTTAATAGTAAAAGGGTCAGGGGGTCACTTACCCAGTAGAAGCCACAGATAAGCCTAGAAAAGTGGGACACAGACATCACTCATGCTTTCTTGGTCCACTTAACAAAGAAAGGAAGGCTCAAAGCCTGACAGTGCCAATGCTTGCTCTCTCCAACACACTGCCACCAAACGCAGCTGAGGCAATGCCTGGAGGATTACCAGCATAGCTGGGATACAGCCCATGCATTCATTTTGTTGTAGGTGGTGTTTGGAACTCTCTATGCCTGATCACTGAAGCCCTGTCCAGCCCAGCTCACAGACCATGCGGGGCTGACTCACCACACAGCACAGGAAGGGCAGAAGGCTGGCAGGCATGTGCTGGACAAAGAGACAGAAGGAACTGGGATGCCTAATTCCATATCTGTCATCAAAGCCTGGGCTGCAGAAGGAGCAAACACTTCAGACAGCTACCTTGTGCAATAAAACAAGGAAAGATGTGCGCTCCAGATAGCCCTGGCTAGGGGAAAAAAAAACCCAACCCAAGAAACTGCCTTTTACTCATCTGTTCCGCAAGCCTGTAATTGTCACACTCGCCAGCCTGCGGCTCAGTTCTGTGGTTGTGTTTCAAATTCTCAGGATCATTTCTGTACCATTCAAGGGGCACAAACTCCAGAACAGGGCTCTAGTCTAACAATCTTCACCACTACCATCTCCAAATTACTATTGGGTTTGTAAACGTACTGTAGTTTTATCAGCCTTTTTTTTTTAAAGGCAATGTCTCAGATCTTGTCTGGATAGTCTCCTGGCATTCAGGAATCACCATTCTCAGCATTTTAGGACAGGCTTCTCTGTGCTCAGCAAGACTGGGTTTCACACTTCTCATAGGTGTTAGTTTCAATTTTACTTCAATGTGACCATTTCACCAGAAAGTTTAGGTCACCTTGTGATACTTCCTTGACAAAAAGCTTTGTTCCATGTTCTTTTTCTTACAGGAGATGAAATTTGGTGCACCTCAAGTAAAATAGATAGTTTTGCTGCACACCCTGGAAGCAGCAGGTCAAGTAATTCTTAGTAATTAAATCACTGAAATTCACAGTGTTTCATTCAAATTTCTATTCAGACTTGGGCAAGGGGCAACAGAAACTACACTAACACCTGATACAAGGCCAGAGTGATTCCTGGGATGAACATGGAAGAAGGAACTAAGGAATGGCAAAGGTGCCCTATAGCCATTCAAGCAAGCTTCTGCAACCCTTCCTTACCTGTTAGAATCCCAGATCTAACCACATCTGCAGTAAGTTGCAATCATGGCTGCTGTTGTCCCAGGCCTCAACTCTTCCAAATCTCACAGCAGAAAGCGCACACCCCTACACACAGTTCCCAATTTCTGGGATGAGACTGCACATGCCATCCACCCTTCCTGTAACTAACTCAGCTGCTAACTCACAAAAAGACCCCAACCCACCAAACCACTGAAAATATAACACAAAACCATCACACCCCAAAAGAAAATACGACATATTGGATTTTCATTCTTTCCCTTTGCATTTACTGTTATTTAAGCAACCCTTCAGTCTGCACTATTCAAGAGACATTGGCACAGGAAAGCGCCAGATCAGACTTGACATTGCTTACTGCTCTACTGCACGCATGCTGCAAGCATTTTGACAACTGCAGGATTAATTTTGCAGAAGACATTGAGAACTGCCTGGCAGAAGAAGCTGGTTTGCTTGCTCACCACTTGCTCTGCATGTAATGCATGCTTTCTTTTAAGCTGTGGTTGTACAGCAGAAACCAAAACTGCTTTGCCCCAAACTAAATGAAAAATTAATTTTCAGCATAATCTGCTACCCTGTCTTCCTAAGCAACCATCATGCATGATGAAGCCTCGCTGTCCTGGGGATGGTTGAACATGTGCCTGTCCATGGGAAGTGTGGAATTATTTCCTTGTTCTGCTTTGCTTGAGTGCGCAGATTTTGCTTTACTCATGAAACTGTCTTTAAACCAACCCACAAGTTCTTACTTTTCCAATTTCCTCATCCATCCCATAGTGGGAAGCAAGTGGCTGTGTGGCCAGCTGCGGTTAAACCGCAACACTGAACTAGCATGACACTTCAAGACAAATACTTGATTTCCAAGATATGTATAAGGATGCACATGCTCATGGTTAGAAAGTAAACATCATAGAAGTAAGACTTCAGTGATCATTTAAACTTCAAATACAGTAATCTGAGTTTCAAGGAAGCCCTTTACTTGCTCTGTATCCATTAATCCCTTCAAATGGTGCGACCACTTAATCCTTGTCCTTAATTTTAAAATAGAACTAGAGGAGACGCCCCAGTCTCAACCAATAGAACTGAAGTTCTTGCAGGCTACATCAACACCACCAAAGGACAAAAATGAAATTGCAAAGCCAATGATGTGGCCAGAATCAGCAGATCAAAGATCTCCTGTGTGTCAGCCCTTGTCCCTCTCAAAGGTCTCCTACTGGAGTACAACAAAGGTATCACCTCACATCTGTACAGCAGACAGACCTCTTTCAAAACAAATGGACCTAAATTGTTGTCCTCAAAGTCAGACTTCCACTGCTGCCTGGAGCAAGTGGTATTTTACCCAAAGTATTTCTTGACAAATGAGACACCAACTTAGTTTAAAACTACTTCTCCTCTATGCCAGTACCTCTGGTTAGTAGAATACAGCGACTGGCTACATGTACTCAAACACATGCTATACCTATCCTCAACGGTGTTTTCTATTAATTTTCAGTCATGTTCAAGCATACACTATAGACATAACTTGAACTGAGAAAGCTTCAAAAGTGGATTTACTCTTCAGTACAAAAACAGTAAGAAAAAATCAAGCACATGCATTTGTCTTATGAAATTTCTTTTTTAATTCAACATAAAAGCATTTACAATTTACAGTATTTACAAGTAGTTCAGCTACAAATTTCAGACAAAAATGAAAGTATGTTCAAAAAGTCCATTGTGGATGATTAAGCGTCTGAAGTCAGGAAAACTTGCACTAAACATCAGAAAATACTTTCTAGGTGTAAAGAACTCCTACAATAAATTGCCTGATGGGGCTGTGGAATCCTTAAACAAATGGGTAGGAGGAACAATGCAGTTCTGGGGAGAAGAATAGACTGTGGACCCGTGGAGGTCCCACTTAGCCCAATGACTGCATTCATTTAGAGATTATAGAATGTGTACTAATGAACAAGGGCTTCATTATTAAAGACTGCATTTTTTAAAACCACACCAAAGAAAACTATACAGCTCACTCATTTCATAAGATGAAAGGTGCTTTGTGTCTGGTTTGGTGCTTTGGTTTGTTGTTTTTTTTTTTTTTTAAGACATGTTGAAACTATTAATTTGAATCAAGTATAACAGCTTATTTATTAATATTAAACTGTTTACATAGCACCACTTCAGAACAACCAGTTATTTCTACCCTTGAAAAAACCAGCTCTTCTTATGCAAGCTTCTTTTCCTGCCATCTTAACAAGTGAAAAACTACATACAGGTATGCATGTCTTGTGTCCTGGTTTGAAGCAACCAAGACACAAGATGTCTTGTTTCCAGAAATGTCATTTAAACTAAATTACTGATTTATGCAGAAAAACCATCAAAGCCCAACTTGATACTTTGCGCCAGCACACAGTATCGCCACAATACTTCAGTCTTATCTGATGATCTGAAAGTAAAAAGTTACAATGTCCATGCAAAAATGAGAACTTAAGAAATTCTTAGAAATGTTGTCAAGTATTAGGTGTATGTTTTGTGATTTCTCTTAAACAGGATGTAATGTTTTGGAGTCTTATATTCCATCATCCCCCAAATCATTTTTAGGAGACAGAAAAGGAGAAATGCTGAGCAGTAGTAACAAGATAAAAATCACCTGAGAGAGCCTGAAGTGGTGAAACCTTTCACGTATGTCATACCAGATAGTTGGTATGTCTGCAAAAGGCACAGATAAAAAATGATTTTGAACCTCTAAATTTTAGGCACTTTGATATTCTACGTCAAGGTGTGACACATGAATATCCAGAAGCTTAAGCAATCTACCTCTTCACCACAAGAATATCTATTAATTTAAACTCATTTAGTAATTAAGTGAAAATGCACAGATGAATACTACCTGACAGCTTCCACACCCCATGGCTTAGATATTTGGTATTACAGGACTGGAAAAGTAAGGCTAACTAACTGTAACTAAAAGGCATTTCCCTGTCCCAAGAAGGCCTAACACTGCAGGTTGCTAGACTGTACCCTAGCAGGAATATCATCCTGTGCTTACTTTTTTTAGGCTCTCTTTTACTATCACTCCTAGCAACTGCTGGAAACAAGACTTAGGCAAATAGAGCTTGCTAACCCAGGGAACACATTCTTCTCTCACTGTGGCCTCACATTTTCAGGTAGTCACAGCTAATTAGAGAATCTGGTGCTTTGCACACCCTTCAGTTTCTTTATTTCACAATTATAAAGCCTGCAAGCTGCTCTGAGTAATCTAAACATCAAAACTATCCCTGTGCTACTGGCACTTGTGAAGTACACATTACATACTCCTTACCTCCGGGAGTGTGTGTGTGTGTGTGTGTGTGTGTGTGTGATAATTCAGTGATTTTTGTAATTACAGTTCAGAAATTTTCATTAAAAAAAAGATAAAAATACATTTAGCCTTGTGATAATTACAAGAACATGTCAGTTTGTGCTATACAACATATACCTCAGCACACAAGCTCTCACACTCCTGTGCTTTATTTCCAGCTTACAGAGTAACAGTGCCTTTCCATCACATGTAACTACTCGCCATACCAAATTTTTCCCATATGCTCATGGTTTGTGCGTCATTTCTGACCTATCTTAACATTCTTGTCATTAACTATTATCCTAGCACCTGGCTGGCCCCTTTTACTCACACTGGACTCCATGTAACCTGAAAGATTCAGGACAACATACAACGTACTAATAGTGCAGGGGAAATTGAAAAGAATCAGAAACAGTCACTTGATTTTAAAATGAATCTATCTGCCCTTGCACAGCAAAAAAAATCATTCCTCTAAAAGCATGGAAGCAGAAGAAAGCCTTCCAGGACAGAGAGCACTTAGCGACCTCTTATGTTCACACAACTCTAACAGGCTGAGAGCCTTGGTTAGTAAGTCTCCTAACAAGTGTCAGGGTTTCACCACACACAGTTAAGAATGTAAAACTAGCATTGTCGAGAAATTACATACTGCCAGCAGAACAGTTCTGAGGCAGATACACCAAATGGAATGATTACTGTGGCTAATTTCTGATCTTGGAGAACAGCAACGGGTTTTTTTTGGGGGGGACAAAACTGATCTATTATCTTCCCATATAGATTAGAGAAGGGAAAAATAGCTACTGTCTTTAAATCTTCAGCAATTGATTATGTACGATTGTTGTTACTGTTGGATATCTGCAGGAATGGAAGCAGTCCAGAAACTGCTGTATAAACTAACTTTACCTTAGGATGTCCCACCCCTGGCAGTGTTCAAGATCAGGTTGGCTAGGGCTTTGAACTGCTGGCAGCTGGAAGGTCCCTTCCAACCCAAACCAATCTATGATTCTATGAATACTCATGCCACTGAGATGGTGTCATGGGATGACAGATGGACAAGAACAGAAGTACTATGATACTGTTTTTCCTTTAAAACCAACTCCTATAACAGGTAAACATTTCTAACAGTCCTATTAAAAATATCTTTTAAAACAAAGATATAATTTGGTATAAATGCACCAGCTTGTGTCTGTAAAATGTTCTTTTTTTTTCTGAACTAAGCTTCATTAGGAACTATCGCAAACATTTCCTACAATCAGAAAATTCCCCTCAGACCCTGACTAAAGGGAAATAACTGGATTGCAGGCATTAGGCTGAAAAGCTTTTAAATATAAAGACAAAATCCTTGTCCTTTAGTTTTCAACACTTTCATTTCATTCTACAAAATTCAGAGGGCTGTCAGATGACAACTTCAGAAATACAACTTATCACATTGTCCATTCTCTTGAGATATATTTTTAGAGTGTTGTAATTTGGTGTAGTTACGGCATAAAAAGAGGGGAAAATGTAGCCATTTTCAACCTGCTAGAAAGCATCTTGGGAAGGAGTCCTGTTGATATCTATTTAAAAAAATCATATTCTAAGAATTGAGACTAAAACAATCCTGAGGAAAGTACACTTTTGCACTCTGAAAACATTTTCTCAATAATTTGTTCAACCACGCATTACACACTTTTTTTTCCCCAATGAGCATAAGCCAGCATGCTAATACAGGAGTTACCCAGAATGTGACATGGTTACACAATATATGTAGGTGAACCAAACAGATGCATCGATGCACAAATAACAGCACCTTAAAAATAGCTTTTTTCAGTCACAGGACTTAAAATTGAAAGGAAAAAAGCCTACTGTTTACTCACTGAAATGTACAAAGCAATGCTCTTGGAAATACATATTCCAGTGCAGAAAAGATTATAAATAACAGGTTTTGGCTATAAACTAAATTCTTCAGATACACAGGAAAAGGCTATAGGCATATTCTCACTTAAAAGAAATAGCATTTGTTTAATACAAAAATAGTTTTCAAGAGAAAAAGACAAGCAGGAGAAATATCTCCAGCAAAGACAAAAGCTCACAAAATAGTTCTTGCATATCTCTATCATAACCAAGTGAGGGCCTTTTAAACATTATGTTGACATAAATTTTGAAAAGGCTCTGAAATGGAAGGAAATTAATGCAGCTCCTGATTTACACTCCTTTATGAAGAAGTTTGTTCTCCATAGAGTACTGTTAAAAAAGAGTGCTCTTTCAAATATAACACTGAATTATGTCATACACACAAACACTTCTGTAGTGGTTAGTATGAAATTTCCCCCATACTTTTTATGCTGTTCTCAGGCACTATTCTCAGTGCCTGATCAGGATCCCGTTGTCTATACTGTGCACCGGTTATTCTCGTTGGATCAGAGCAAATACACCTTGTAGACTTTCATAATATAACCTGGACATTTCGTAATCTTCAGTAATGCTGTTCCTCCTGAGTTCTGATTAAACAAGTCCGCTATCCTGACTAGTCAGTTGGCCTGTAAGCAACCACAGGCTGCTCTTCACCAACATCTATCAACATGTCTAATGGAACATGAGGCTTGTCATAGCCGGAAAACTTGAGACAGCTGTTCGGAACAACTGTTTGCTGCATTTCTGTGGCAAGAACCTCTGGATCTGAAGAGTTATCGCATATATCCATTTGGCTACTGTCAGAAATAAAGTAATTCTCTCTTACTTTGTGATTTTGTTCATCATCAGCAGATACCACCTCTGTGCTTTCCTGCACAGACACCTCTTCTGCTTTGGCTGGCACCTCTGGCAGAAGAACAGAAGATGTTCTTTCGCTGGAGCTCTCAGGACTAGCAGTTTCTTCTTTTGGCTCTGCCTCCAGTGAGGTTACTTCATCATTCTGCAGCAACATTGACTGCCCTGCCACGAAGCTTACTACAGACACGTATTTTACTTCCGATTTTGGTTCTGGAGTGATGTCTGTGTTCATGTTTCTTATCACACTGACCTTAAATTGGGGAAAAAAAAAAATCCCTTTTAGTTCCACATAACCTACTAATTTGCTTTATCTCCTGTCAAAGTTTTGAGGTTGAAAAATAGAAAGTAACAAGTTCATAATACAGATTTAATGTCATTACAACCAATCCCAACAGAAATTAGCTAAATTATAATCTGGCTAGGTCAATTAGACTACACCTATGACTTTAACTGGTCCATTAACACTTCCATGCAAGCTCTTGTAAATGCTTTCTATATGCAAACGAGTGTGCAAGGACCATATCCATTTCACATCATCCATTATATTTTAAGTTATTTCAAGTCTGCAATGTAGAGGAAACCAGTAAAGGAAGAAAAAGCTGTGATACTCTGCAACTAGCCAGGGAAACTTTTCATATTTATAGCTAATGAGTGTATGCCTAATATTTTGTGGCAACTGTCTCAACTAGGAGCGAAGTGAGTTTTCAAAAGAGATCTTTAAAACTACATGAGAACCTTTATGTATACCCACTACTCATACCCATGCTGAAGTCCTACTAATTATCTCCTCCATCACCAAGCACTTCCTCAATGCTGTGACAAGCTTTTAACATTGTACTTTGAAACTCCTCCCCATGAAGAATGTATCAATTCTTTCAATGCCCAGGCTGCAGCTTGTTTTAAACATTTATGACATACTTTCAAGCAGTTGTGATTCTTTTAAATATATATAGATAAGTGTGCGTGCGTGTGTTTTTTCAAGGACACTTATGAAAATCGAGTAAATTTTAAATTCTATGATAGCATTCCCTAAAGCTAATAGAAAGCACGGGGAGAAAGGGTGATTCAACTAGTAAGTGCCCTTTTACAAAGTTCATAATTCAATATATGCATATCACAGATAACCAAGTACTATAGATAAGCTAATTTCTTAATAAAATGTACACAGCCACTTTTTTTCTGAGATATTGTTTAAACAAACAGTCTGACTGAAAAATAAGGTTGAGATAAATTTGGAAGAAAGGGATGTAGGTAGAAGGAGTAGGAAAGGGAAAGAAAAATAATATTGTTTTAAGAAAAGCAACAAATAGGCAAAAAGAACCTCACAGTCTATTAGTGTTAAAAACTGAGCCATCGAAATCAGATGATCAAATCTGACTGTCCTTTTCCAGAATCTTCCTTGATCAGAAGGTTGTGAGGCTGCAACTTTGCAGTCTTGCCTTCACAGTGCGCTGACTTCATTAGAACTTACTTTGTCTCTCATTTAAGCCATACCTTTTCCCTCACTTGCCCTGATATCCGTTGATGGTACTGCGGTTTAGGCTGGATCAATGGAACTACTGGAGCTTAAAAATAAACAAACACCACCACCACAAAAACCCTAACAAGCACTCCCTGGAGAGCAGCTATTTGTAACCTAATCGAGTTTTATAAACAGGGGGTTAGCACCACTAAAGTGAGGCTGTCCCATTGGCTACCACTGGAAAGCTAGTAAAAACAGCATTAAAGTGGCTCTTAACACTGAGAATATACCACACTACAATTGAGCTGTCATTCAGCCATCATTCTCTCTGGATATTCATTTTCTGTTATGCAGATGCAGTCAGAATACTATATAAGTAATGTTCAGAGTAATTTCCATGAGCATGTATGGAAACCACCCATTCCTAAGAAGCAGAATCATAGAAGATAGTTACAGAAATCAGAAAACAATTAATAAACCTGTTCATACAGATATCTGAAAAGAACACTGGATACTTATGCTACACCAACACTGACCTTAAAGGGACTAGCACCTGTAATTTTAGGGGCAGCAGCAGAGATATTACTCCAGTAGTCACACAGTAAGTGACAAGAGAAGACAATGCTCTATGCAAGATGGAATACTTGAGGAATGCAAATGAAAACAAAATACTACAGAAGCTATGGCTAAAAGCTGCATTTACAACTTTCCATTTCTCCCCATAGCACTACACGCTACACTGAAGTTAAAACCTAAACCCAAGGACTTCTTGCATCTGTTCTTTTCAGGATTTTCACGTAGCTCTAAAAAAATCAGTCCTAAAAGGTGTTAAGGGACCACCTTGTACTCCGTGCAGGTTCTGCATTTCACAGTGCCAGCTGGCAGTACTAGAGATAGAACCCCTGGATAAAATAAGTACCCTCTGCACAACGACATCCAAGACTTTTGTTCTCAAAACGGAAACTTTTTCTTTCAGTCAGTTTTTGACCAAAGCAAGACAATGAAAATAAACTCTTATTCCCACCCATGAAAGAAGACAGTAATCAGAATTAAAAAACTCTTGTATGTTTCCTGGTACCAAAGGTTCTTTAAGAGTCACTGAGTGATGATAATGTACCAATTCATGCTGCTGTTTCTAACTTCCATGAGAAGAAGACAGCTTACTACACTAACTGGAATGCCATTCAAAGCATCTGTTGTGGTTCATGCCCAGCCACAACTCAGAAAACCATGCAGTCTCTCACTCTTCCCCCTTCCTTCCCCCACCCCCCGAGGGATGAGGAAGAGAATCGAAAGGAATGTAACTCCCACGGGTTGAGATAAGAACAGTCCAGTAACTAAGGTATAACACAAACTACTGCTGCTACCACCAGTAATAAGAATGATAAGGGAAGTAACAAGGGAAGAAAATACAGCTGCTCAGAACCCACTGAGAAACCAATACCCAGCCTGACCAAGCAGTGATCTAACCCTTCTGGGTAACTGCCCCCCGTTTATATAGTGGGCATGAAGTGCTGTGGTATGGAATACCTCTTTGGTTGGGTCAGGTGTCCTGTCTCTCCTTCCTCCCAGCTTCCCCTCCTCCCTGGCAGAACATGAGACTCAGAAAGTCCTTGGTCAGAGTAAACATTACAGAGCAGCAACTGAAAACATCGGTGTTATCAGTGCTGTTCCCAGCTGAAAGTCAAAAACACAGCACTGCTCTCGCTACTAAGAAGGAGAAAAATGACTGCTACTACTGAACCCAGGACAGCATCTCAAGTAGCAAGGGTAATTAAGATGCCGCTGTTATTTGAAGAGAAGCATTTACTGTAAGCAAGTTAGTATTTTTCGTTTGTGCATAATATCTCATACTAGCAAACTGGCAGCCAGTGAGTTTAAGCTGGATGTCAGCAGTATTTCCTGGCATGTACAGGTGCTCAAACATCTTCCTGTCTTCAGTGGCACTACCTGAGCTTTCAGGTATCCACTGTCTCAACAGACCAGTAAGATACACCAGTGAAAGCCAGGATAAAGGACACACATAAACCACATATCCAAAAAAATCCATAAAAGTTAAGGTATCAGTTTCTTTCTTAACTTTCTTTCCTAAGGGCTCGTCCACCTACAAAATCCCACTAATTTTAAGGTGCACATTTTCTGAGGAAAGTTTGAGAAGTCAGTTTCAAATCTTATTAGGACCTTGACAAAATCTGCACAGCCTTTGTGTGGTCCACAACAATTTAATGCTGTGTAAATGTATGAACAGGAGACTGTGGTACTACCCTGCAGGTGCTCACAAAGGGGGAAATACTCACAAAAGCTTCAGAAGCAGCTTCTCTCTTCTAAGATGGCAATTATTTGAGCGAGTATCAGCCAAAGTTTACAGGACCAATTACAATCCTCCAAATCAAAAAAGTATGTTCCAAATCAAAAACGTGTTGTATAACTAAAGAAGCCAGAGTCACACAGAAAATTCTTACATTTCATGAACAGCTGTAAGCATTCTACAAATAAAGTGAGAGAACACAGCCCTGACGATTCAGTCAGGCTTTCAAAAAGCATTAGCAGATAGCAGAGAAAAGCTGACTTATGTATGAGGCAAATCATTGAAGTTGGTGCTTCTCAGTGCATCTCTCTCAGAGCGTGGATGTTTTCTACCCATGAAAATATTTGCCACCATTTAAGGGGGGGGGAAGAAAAAAAGAAGACAGTGAAGTTATAGCAGAGGAGATGCCTGTAGGGTACCAGTAAATCAAGGCCAGGCTCCTTCGAAAGTAGATAAGCCCTTATCATGAATCTTACAACAAAAATATAGTACAGGACAAATCACAGAGAAAACAAACTGGAATGACTGAAGATGGTCAGTGGAAGAAGACAGCCTCTTGAAATACTTTTTGTGAGAGAAGTGAAAGAAAATGAATGCCTCTACCTACAGCTGGGTTCCTGTGATCCAGCAGAAGACTAGCATGATGAAGTCATGTAAAGAAATCTGTCCCATTTCACTAAATGCATATCCTGGTAGGATTCAACTAGGAATAGCGACGTTTAAAGCATTTAAACATTTTCTTTAATGAAGGTAATAATTCAATGCCATTACAGAGAGAGAGATGCACTGTAGATGTAGGACCTGTATGTGACTGACATGTTACTCTTGGGAGTCACAAGCAGCACAACAAAGACTAACTATAGAAAAGTTTGTTGGATCTAAATGGCATTGGATTTCTTTTTTCTTTTCTTTGGGTATACAAGAGTTGCAAACATAGCTGCTTGATGATTACCATTCTCTTAGTTCTCCTGTTGGAGAATTTGAACTTCCTGAAAATTACTCAAATGGTGGTTTAGCATCTACTTAAAGCCACCAGGAAGCAGATCCCTGGAAGGCAGCAGTCCTAAGATACGACACCTTGCCTAGCCTTTTAACAAACAGAAAAATTCTCTAGGTGTTTTGTTTTCTGACAAGCTCAGGTAAAGCACAATGTTCATAATCTGTACAGAAAGAAACATCTAGTACACATTCAAATGTCATGGTCTCAATTCCAAGAAGTCTAAAGACAACTTCATATCATTAAACTTACTATTCAGCTCATTTACATTATTTCTTTAAATGCGAAATCATAAAATAATCTATAATTAATTAGCTAAGTACTTATTTTACAGTCCCACATTAGCCATATCAGCAATTCGTATTTGTTACTGGAAACTTCAAAGAAAATTGATATAATCGCAGAACACCTTGAAGGAAGGGACCCATGCATCCAGTTGCATGAACTGTCAGAATACTAGACTGGTATAAATGCTAAAACATTTATGAGACCATGGGGAAAGAAAAAAAGAGACAGGCATAAAGGTGTTATAGTTATAAAAGATAACTAGCTGGGTATTCAAGAATCTGGCGCAGAAAAGTCTGAGTTTACCAAAGACTTAGGCAGCTTTATGTTGTTCTTCCTTAGTTTCTTGCAGCCACAACATACTGTCAATACTAGGGTCAAGCCCAGAATAATAACACACAGAATGATGATATATTCTGTACCTATGGAGTGAGAGCAAAATATGTTAGAAAGCACAGCTGTATGATTTAGAATAACTTCAAACCCAGTAATAGCTCAGAATGACAAATACACATTATACCTACGCAATTTACCACCTTTTTCACTCAAAAAACCCTTTAATCTATAAAGCATTATATCAAGTAAATAAAACTAGAATTAGAATGAAGATTTTCAATTCATATAAACAAATGCTGTTTTACAGAGGTAGAAACTTTGCAATTAATATTTTGTTCCTTAGAGATGATAAGGGGGATGAACAGATTTGCATGTTTTAAATGTGAAATCTTCCATAACGTAAAATTGGTAACTTTTACTATTAAGATTCTGCTAGTCTGACTGTCCTTAGCATCCTCCCCCCAATCATACCACTGCTCTTGTGCATGAAAAAAAAAAAAAACAACACAACTGTGTCTATCAATTTTATCTTTCTTCTCTAGTTAAGTTTCGGGCCATAATGAAGTAAACCTCAAAATTTTCTAAGAGGTTATCAGAGATATAAAGTTGGGTCACTAGCTGAGTTTATTCTCTGTAAGATCAACATCTCAACTTTATGACAAGTTTATAGCGGCTTCAAACTCAAGGAAGTGTACATATATATTCCACACTGACGAGACCAAGCAAAAAGCCATTTGTTAGAAGAGAGACCATGTTTCTGAAAACCATGTTAACTTGATGAATGATCCATATGCCATTTGTTAACTAAACTAATCATCAGGTGCAATGGAAACAGGTTTTATAATACCAATGAAAGAGGAAAAGCACCCAAAGAAATTAAGGGTTACTTGAGAAATAACACATGATCTTCAAAGGTCTGTAGAATAGGGAAGTGCTTTTGGGAAAGAATGACCATGCTTTCCCTTTTCTCACATTCCCCCATAAGCATCCAAGTAATTCCATGGCTATATCAGAGCTTGAATACTTAGCTAGATCAGATTTCTGGTCAGACTCAGCATGTTTGTACTAAAGCTTTAGAATCCTCTTACTCAACGTCCACTTGAGTGGAACATCAATGCAGCTTTCTTCTGATGGGGCACCAATCATAAGACTGCCATATAAAGTTGCCTTTGCTGAAACACAGTAAGTGGAACCTTCAGCAGGAACTGGGACGTTGACGCTACATTTATACATCGAACAGTAGTCTTCTGGGAACTCTTCTTTGCTCTGCAAAAAAGTTAAAGTCACATATCACTTGACTCAACATAACTATATAGACACTACAATACCTACCAACACTTCTAAAAATCCTAAACCAGTATTTGGTATGACTCCTACATCATCTATATGCCTTCCAAAAGCTATACAAACTTCAGCCACCAGCTTACGAGCTACCTTAAGATGTTCTCTTTGATCAGCCTTCCAGGTTAAATTTGTGCTGTTCACGGTCTAGATTTGCAGCCCTAATTCACTTATAAAACTTGTATGCTGTCACGGCTTAAGCCCAGCCGGTAACTCAGAACCATGCAGCTGCTTGCTCACTCCCCACCTCTTTCTCTCTCCAGCTTCCAGAGGGATGGGGAGGAGAATCAAAACAATGTGATTCCCACGGGTTGAAATAAGAACAGTTCAGTAACTAAGATATAACACAAACCACTACTGCTACCACCAATAATAAGAATGATAAGGGAAATAACAAGGGAAGAGAATTCAAATGCTCACCACCCACTGACCGATACCCAGCCTGACCGAGCAGTCACCTTCCAGGTAACTGCCCCCAGTTTATATAGTGGGCATGAAGTGCTGTGGTATGGAATACCTCTTTGGTCAGTTTGGGTCAAGTGTCCTGTCTCTGCTTCCTCCTGACTTCCCCTCCTCCCTGGCAGAGCATGAGACTCAGAAAGTCCTTGGTCAGAGAAAACATTGCTGGGCAGCAACTGAAAACATCAGTGTTATCAGCACTGTTCCCAGGCTAAAAGTCAAAAACACAGCACTGCACCAGCTACTAAAAAGGAGAAAAATGACTGCTACTGCTGAACCCAAGACATATGCATACGAAAAGGTAACTGTAAATAAAAACACCTGTTACAGTTTTTCTCAAAAACTAAATAAAATTATTATTAAATAAAAATAGTACCAGTTTCTTGAAAGGCAATCTTCTTAAACGAAAGTCTAGCTAGCCAAGTAAAAGGCGCGTAAGTTACTAAAGTTTTAGCACACATGCAGAAACCATACCATGAGATCCAGCAACTAGCTTGCGTACAACTAATACAATAATTTCATTTTTGTTATAAGACATCCATTTGGACAACTAAAATCCAGACCTTCCAGTTGCATATCTCACTGTGACACACTCGACATTTTAGGGCATCAATGGTCCTGTGTTACATTCAACTTTTTTCTTGGTATCTGTTGCTCCGGTGTCACAGGAGTGAACATCTTGTTTACAAGTTTAAGGTAAACAAGTATTTTTAATTTGAAGTTTTCATTTGGAACTCACCTGATTTTTACTATCCCAAAAAGTCACCAAGTACATGATCTCTGAATAAATGTCTCCAATCCAAGGAAGAAGCTCCATTGATGGGAATGCAGGATGGTAAATATCAATCATAATTTTATCACCATGCCTTGAGAGATTCAGTTTTGGTGGTCCTATTTTTCCTGCAATACATTGTACCTTTGTTATTAGGCCAAAGCTTTTAATGTAAAATATGCTATTTATAGTTACCTTCAAAAACTCAAAGATTTGAGAAGAATTACATGTTTATTTCAATGATGTCAACATTGAGTAGCCATGACACTTAGAGGTATTTGGATACATTCATGAATCTGCTTCCAAAAAAGAAAGAGAGGTTGTCTGTAGAGCTTCATTGTAAAGCAACCCAACTGTCCTATATGCATAAGGTCACAAAAATTCAGGTCACTGAAAACCAGAAAAAGCTAACGAAGCAATTAAACTTTTACGTGAATAAGAACAGAACACAAAATACTTCTGACTAGATCCCATCATAAACTACTCAACTAAAAACGATACTGTTCTGAAACAAAGGTTACCTGAAAATCTAACCAAATCTCATCTCGAGCAACAGTACTAAGGAAATGCGATTCCCTATGGAAACGGCCTATGTGAATTTCTAGCATCTAAATCTGACTAAATATATGAGCTCCAGCTAAACAACTTTCATACTTCATTTCATCCTGGACTCCTAAATTTATGACATTCTCAAATGAAACAACAACAATACAGCAAAAAGGATAATTACTAAGTTTTATAATTTGGGGGGAAAATTACAAGGTTTAGTTCATGATGGAACTTACCATGCTTTTGCAAAATAAACTCATTTGTCTCAACATACTCAGACTGTTGCGACCCAACAACAGCTTTAACTTGAAGCCAGTAAGAGGCAAAAGGCTCATGTATTTCCCTTGAGAGATCACAAAAATGAGCTGAAATGTTTACACAAGTCGAGACGATCGTATAGTTACCCAAACTGTAAAACAGATGAAGTAATAGTTAATACAATTTCAACTGCACAGTATTGTACAATACACTGCCTGTGACAAAATATCTGGGAGGGTGACAGGGCACTGGCACAGGTTGTTCAGGGAGGCTGGGGTGTCTCCATCCCTGGATACACTCAGAAGCCATCTCAGCATGGCCCTGGGTAATCTGCTTCAGATGATCCAGCTTGAGCAGGGGGATTGGAGCTCCAGAGATGGCCTCCAGAGGTCCCTGCCAACCTCAACCACCCTGTTATTTGACAATTTCTCCTGTAATTTACACATAGGTAACCCTCACCTCACTGAAAGAATATAATTTACTATGGACTGATTGCTTTTTTATGCTTCTAGAGAATATCAGGTACAGGAAATGACAAAAGAATAAGAACTTACTTGTAAGGTTTGATTTCCACAATAAAACGAGGAGTTTCAGACATAGGTGGATACTGCCAATGCAAGACAGTTTTGAAATTTTCTGATGTTACTGTGATCTGCATTGGTGAAGGCACTACAAGAAACAGAAAAATTGCACTATGATAAGCAGACCCAGTCAAACGTAAGAACAGCCAAATATATTTTCTAAATTATTTGGAAAAGGCAACATGTAAGAAGTGACTGGAAAAATCAGACATAAAAATCACAAATACTTCCCCTCAAATGGACTAGTTTGTCAACAGTATGAATAAGTATTAGTCCCATAAAATGATTTATTAATCTCACCTACAGAGACAGCTTTCTTACTGCGTGCAATCCAGAATGTATGTAACACACACCCATTGAAAACACGCCCATCAGACAGCCCGTAACAGATTCTTAATCTATGGTGATTATACTCCTATATTGGTATTATACAGGTATACCAACAAGACGCACAGTATGAATCTATTTAAGTCAAAGGAGATTAACGCAGCTGCTGCAGATTTCTCTTGCTCTTGGAAACTGAGGGAAGAAGAAAATACCAAAGCTGCAGTACCAGGGTCTGTGCTCCAGAGGTGCCCTACAGAATCCTACAGCCTCCTAACTCAGACTTGCCAAGAACACAACAGGCCTGCCAGGGAATGCCTGTATTCAATGCAAATTGTTGACAATGACATTTTTTCCACTCCTGTAGTAGAATCACAGAATAGTTAGGGTTGAAAAGGACCTTAAGATCATCTAGTTCCAACTCCCCTGCCATGGTCAGGGACACCTCACACTAAACCATGTTACCCAAAGCTCTGTCCATAATGATAAGGGAAATAACAAGGGAAGAGAATACAACCGCTCACCACCAGCCCACCGATACCAAGCCCAACCCGAGCAGTGATCTAACCGTTCAGGGTCCCTGCACCCAGTTTTTACATCCTGGGTATGAAATGCTGCGGTATGGAATACCTCTTTGGCTAGTTTGCATCAGGTGTCCTGTCTCTGCTTTCTCCCAGCCTCCCCTCCTCCCTGGCAGAGCATGAGGCTCAGAAAGTCCTTGGTCAGACTAAACATTTAAGCAGTAATTAAAAACACTGGTGTTATCAGCAGTGTTCCCAGGCCAAAAGTCAAAAATACAGCACTGCACCAGCTACTAAGAAGGAGAAAAATGGCTGCTACTGCTGAACATAAATACAGTGAAATAAAACAGTTCATAAACCTGGCAAATCTTTCTAGAGAATGTATTTAAATGAAAACATGAATTTAATTTGCCCAGATTTTAAGTCCCATCTAACTTTATGATCTTGATCAAGATTCCACAGACTCTTTTCTTTCAGAATGAACACTGAAATAATTTCTAGCATTGAAAAGTTTTTTACAAACACACTGTTTCAGAATGCCTTATGTAGTGAATACGTACTTCAAATGAGCCACAGATGAATCTGAGCTGGAAGAATAGCCTTATATTTTCAGAGAGCTGTAATGATGATGATAATAGACTACTAACACTTGTAAGGAATTTGAATACTGAAGCTGCAATATAGTTCCATATACAGGAAAGTGCTTAAAGTACATTCAGTAAACAACATCAGAGGTAATGCAGTAAGACATACAAAAATAAAAAGCAGCACTGATAAAAGCTTGCTGTATGAGGAAACTATTTTAAACATCAATAGCAACAGGGATATTGGGGAAGCAGCTCCAGAGGAAGGAAAATCACATGACCTTGTAATTATTGAAGGCTGTCACATGGGATTCAGAAAGAGAAGAAGTAACCCGATGGTCACTCAACCTATTTTAATTGTTACTTCTTAGCTTCTCAATATCTAGTTTGGCTTTCTTAATATAGCTTTTGTGAAATGATGACAGTTAACTCATATTTGACCTGCTCTACACTTCTGCTTGTTCACAAAGTGTTCCAACTTCACTCTGTGATATACTGAGGGAAAGTAAACATTTTTCACCTCTTGAGAACAAGACCACAAAGATAACACTCGACAGAAAGTAATTCACAGAGGCCGAGACATGCTATTAACCACGAAGATATGACACGTATAACACACATCACTGCAAACAGTGCTGTGGTTTAGTTATGTTTTAATACATTCAAAAGTGGTATTTCAGTTACTGGAAAAAGGAACACAACCATCAAATTCTCAACCACAAGAAAAAAATGGTGACAAGTTGACAGAAAAGGTGTCAAAGCACACAAGTTTTCCTTCAAATGTTGTTAAGGCACAGCAGTAGGTCTTACAAAATTTTACTTTTGTGTACTATACAGATAAAACTATGCTTAATAGAAGAGTGAAAAATGATGCCCCAGAGCATATCTGAACTGCCAGTAGAAGCTACATGGCTTTTAGTTATGCTATTACAATCCACTTTGCTTTCTCCTCCCTCATTCTTTCTCCCATCCCCACATTTTTGTGTTTTTTTTTATATATAGTCAAGAGTTGCTACCCTGGAAGTCAAGAAAGAAAACTTTTAAGCTACTTAGCAGTATCCCCTGGCGATCTGCTTATGAGGGCTTAGGGACCCATGAGTGCTGGTCAGCTTCTAAGAAAGACCTTTTAGAGCACAGAAGCAGGCAATCCCATGGTGTCCTAAGTCAAGCAAGCAGGGCAGACCAGCTTGGCTAAACAGGGAACTCCTCACGGAGCTCAAGAGGAAAAAGAAACTGTATGACTTCTGGAAGCAAGGTCAGGCTTCGCAGGAAGACTACAGAGCCATGGTTTGGAGGAAGACACAAAAAGCCAAAACTAGAGTTGAAATTGGCCAGTTTTGTTTCAGATAAGAAGGGCTTTTTTAAGTACATTAATAGCAAATGGAGTTCTAAGGAAAACACTGGACCAATACTTGTTGAAGATGGTCCCTTAACAGGGATGAAGAAAAAGCAGAGGCATTCAATGTTGGGGTTTTTTTGCATGGTTTTGGTTGGGCTTCTGTTAATGTGGGCTTTTGTTTGTTTTTTTTCCTCAGTCTATAATAATACTGGTAGACCTCAGGATACCTGATCCTCCAAGTCAGAGGACCCTGAGTGCAAGAACAGTGACTTACCATTTGTGAACGCTGAAACTTTCAAGAGACCAACTGTATCAGCTGAATGTTCAGAACTCCACTGGGCCTAATGGAGTTCACCCCACAGCACTGAAGAAGCTAGCAGATGTTAGAGTAGGATGCCTCTTGATCATCTACCAAAATTCTGGGGAGGTTCCTGCTGACTGGAAACTAGCCAACATTATTCCAGTTACAAAAAGGGCATGAGGGAAGACCCAGGAAGCTACAGATCTGATAGGAAAATTTATGGAGATCATACTGGCTGCAACTGAAAGACATTTAAGAACACCACAATCATCAGGCACAGTCAATGTAGGTTCAAACGGAAAGCCCTGTTAAACTAATTTAATATCCTTCTACAATAAGGTTATCTGCCTAGAGGATGAGGGGAAGGCAGTAGATGCAGTTTTCTTCTGGATTTTGGTAAGGCTTTTGCTGGGGTCCTTCACAGCATCCTTCTGAACAAATTGTCCAACTCTGAGATGAGCAGGCACCTGGTGCTCTGGGTGAAGAACTGGCTAAACAGCAGGGCTCGAAGGGTAGTAGTGAATGGGCCTACATGTGGGTGGCTCAACCCTAGGACCTGTTCTCATCAGTATTTTTACCAACGATCTAGATGCAGAGGGATCTACATAGATTGGCGCACTGGACAGATTGATGGGATGAAATTTAAGAAGTCCAAATGCCAGACTCTGCACCTTGGACAGAGTAACTCCAGGCACAAGCATGAACTCAGAGAGGAGCGGCATGGCAATGTAATACTCTGAAGTACTTGTGAACTTCAATTCAACTAAAAACTAAACAACTAAAAGCAACTAAAAAGACTCTACTCTTCCACAGCTTCATGTAAGACTACTCACCATAATCCTCTGCTCTTCTACACAGAGATTATTTTTAACATGCTCCAGCTCTGAGACTACAATGGGACTAGCTGAGAACAAGCTTTCCTCAGGAAGACAACTTTCTTCACAAACTATACTACCATACAAACCACATTACCAAGCAAATCACCATCAAAACGTCCATATCTCTGATGGCACTACAAGTTGGCTTTGATCACTTACAGGAACAAGTTTTACACAGACTGCTATCATATGGTGGCAAAGATTCAGCAGGCGGGACTACTACTATGTGTGTGGGGTGTATTTATATGTAGATAACCAAATACCTTCTTAATGTGCAGTTATCATAAAATCATAGACCAGAAAGGACCTTAAGATCATCTAGCTCCAACCCCCCGCCATGTGCAGGGACACCTCCCCCTAGACTCAAGGCTCTGTTCAGCCTGGTCTTGAACACTGTCAGGGATGGCACATTAACCACTTCCTTGGGCAACCTGCACCAGTGCCTCACCACCCTCACAGTAAAGAACTTCTTCCTTATATCTAACCTGAATTTTCCCTTGTTAAGTTTAAGCCCCATCATCCCTTGTCCCATTGCTACAGTTTCTGATGAAGAGTCCCTCTCCTGTGTCCCTGCAGGCCCCCTTCAGATACTGGAAGGCCGCTATGAGGTCTCCATACAGAATTCTTTTCTCCAGGTTGAATAGCCCCAATTTTCTCAGCCTGTCTTTCCACAGGAGGTGCTCAAGCCCCCGATCATCCTCTTGGCCCTCCTCCGAACTTGCTCCAACAGCTCTATGTCCTTCATATGTTGAGGACACTAGAACTGCACACAGTACTTCAAGTGGAATCTCATGAGAGAATCAACTAATGTATTTAAGTTCTGTTACTGTATTTAACATCTTCAGAAAACTTGCATAACAGACAGGAAGGAAATACATGTGGGAGGAAAACCAGTGCAACCAAAAAGACTTGCTTTACTGCAAATATGGGCTGCTTGGTTTCAGGCTGCTAAGTAATAACGGGGTTTTTGTTTGTTTGTTGTTTTGTTTCTTTTCCAAAATAACAGAAACAAGTATACGCAGTTGCATCTGCTAAGACTAAGGAAGATAACTCACACAACTAATCCACTAGTTGCATACAGTACATGATGCAGTTCTGCTTCAAAAGCATCAATCAAGACAGAAAAAATGCTTGCTTGTATCTACGAGACAAGTCTAACTTGTCTTGTTTCGTACATTCACTTCCAGGTTGAAAACACCACACTACACATCTTTCACAAATCTCATGAGGGTCAAACACATGCAGAAGATTTCTATCCTAGCTTGAAACTACACTATCTTGTTCATTACATAAAAGCTCCTGAACAACATCATGTATAGAAAGGACTCATGAAATACAAGTCTGAAGCAAGCATATACTCAATAAAATCTATTTTTAAGCATATACAGAAGGACTTGATTTTTTTATATATATATATGTATGTATATATGTAATACACATATATATAGATGCCTCACCAGACCACTGAGCCTCAGCAATGCATCACCCAACAGCAAAAATCAAAACAATGAACTACAGAAACACAAGCTATGAAGAAAAATAAAAATTAAAATTAAAAAAAAAAAAAAAAATTTGAAAACATCTGTTGAAGTCTCCTCCTTTCTTTTGGATTTCCATGAAAACCCAACAAATCCTTCAATCCCCAAGTGATACACCACAAGAAAACAGTTTTAAGCCATTTCAATAGGCCAAGAAGGACAACAGTTGGAATTTTGCTGAGGATTCACACCAAGCGTGTAACATGTTATTTAACCAGTTGAAACACAGCCAGACACACCATGCTAACAAATCAGTCCCTTCTGGGCCTCTGACTGGGAATACAATGTGCTTTGCTTATTCCAGCCCTGTGCTCCACTTGAGCTCCTATATCCACTCCAACTGCATCCAGAAATGGTAGCAGCTTTGGTGACTGCACAATTGTGAAAAACTAACTCTCCTTAGCTTTCACCACCGCTGAAAGAGAAGACAAGGGAGAAAAAAGATCAGAAAAGTCCACACTACCCAAGAATACTCTCGCAGGGCTTTGCAGCCATACACAGTGAAAAAAAAAGAAAAAAATGCAAGTGTCAAAAAGGCAGCCAATGCCCTGAAAAACAGGTTCAAAGAGTAGTAAATCAGTGCCAAACAGGGTGAAAAATAGTACATAAAAAGAATTAGTCTGTTTCTGAAAGTTGCATTTCCTTCTAGAATGGCCCTCTTTAATAATTTAGAGTCTCACTTCAATCTGCTCTGAATCAAGCAAGATTGGCCTGTATTAAAGCAGAGTACAGCCACCTGGAGACTAGAAGAGAGCTAGGAGCACTGCCCAGAACTGCAGGACAGAATTTCAGCAGCAAGAGGTCAGCCCTTAGCACAGGCTGCAAGAGTGCAAGCACATGCCCTGGAAAGAAATCGGAAGTGACTGATAAACTGATGTCCAAGTAGGGGCTCTGTCCACTGCCACATTTCCCTTCAGGGCAGCTCACCTGGGCTAGCATGCACCCATCTCTACTGTGAGCTTCTGGCACTAAAGATGAACAGCCCAGCTCCTGCTAGTCAGGCTGCTGGAGGGTAGACTGCCTGTTTGGCTGGCTTTGGTGGTGTAGGAGACTGAACTGAGATCACATTCCACTGTTCATTGTCTCAAGGACTGCTGGGGATGGAAAACTGTTGCTGAGACTACACAGTCAACACGTTCAGTAGAAATAGCCTGTCTACAGACACATGCAGTTGAAGAACTGGTTGCAAAATCAATGAAACTGGATGTGGGGAATCCAGAAATGTGCAGTACTTGATATTGCCATGGAAATCAACAATAAGAACACAGGTACTTTCCCCTAACACATAATAAAAGGGGACAAAGGTAATCACTGCTGTAGGCATCCATCACCAAAGACTACACACCCTTGGAATGCTGCTGGATCTATGGTGGTGACTATCCCTCCACACTGTATGTTCCAAATACTTGTTTAGTTCCTATCCTCTTTTCTGATCTGCCTATTGCAACTAAATAATTATATTTTTTAATAATTATAATTTTATAATAAGCAAATTGACCAATTGCAGTACTTGACCTTGTCTGTGTCTTAATTCCTAACACTGGATTTTATCCAGTCAGACCTTGAGAGGCATGCAACTCAACAGACCAGCAAAGAACAAGCAGCAAGGTGCTGAAAAAATTTGTTCCAGCTACCTGCCTGACCACCTTCTAAATGGCGGTACCCACACAGCGTATGAGGAAAGGTTTGCACGTGTCAGCCTTCACCCATTTCCATTTGTCCCTCCAAAAGCAACCCAGAGCAATACATTTCTTGTAATGCTGCTCCTATACCTCGATTGTACTTCCTTAGTTACTAAAACCAAACTTAAGTTAGTGTATGTAACAGCAATTCTATGCAGATCGTTCTACCAGAAGTTCTCAAAAGATCTTAAATTAAAAAAGGAAACAACATTCTATTTACAAATGAAGGAAGTACAAAGATCACGGGTAAAATTTAAAGCTATTAATTTTTCAAATATCTAGTGAAATGAACTTAATGATTTCATGAGAATCCGGAATAAACACTATATGTAGTATTTAATGCGCTTTTGCAGCTTCTAATTAAAGGAGGTTTTCATTTTCTAAGGGCTCAGAGGTTTGACACTATTCCACAAAATTCTTAAAATCCCTGTTTACAATAAAAATCTCAAGGTGGTATGCTGTGCTGAGAAGAGAGGCAGCCTAGACCACCATCTTAAAAATACCACAGGAAGTTGCACAAGATGGACATTTTAAAAACTACTGTAGTAGTAGAAGCTAAATACTGTTTTATCTATTTTATGACTATTCTTTCCTTTTGTTACAGCTAAGAAGTCATTACAATAGCTGATATCCAAAACCAGCACTGTCTCATCTAATTTGTTTTTGTTTGCAGCTGGATGGACAACTGCTATGATTGCCAATAATCTGAATCAAAAAAGAATAGGTCAAGACCACCAAGGTTATCACACACACAAGAGGAAGTCAGCCACAGAAATTAAGTGCACACATCTCCTTGGAAACCTGGCTTCCAATGTGCAAGAAGCACCAGAACTTCTACCACAGTCTCCAAATCTACTACTGTAATCTTGACCAGGGAGCTCCACTTCCAGGATACTATAACGCAGACTGAGAGCTCTCATCAATGAGCACCCAGCTCCACTGATGAATCACAGGCCTGTCAATGAAGGCAGGGTAGGCATCCAACTGTAGGAAAGGCAGGGGATGTTCACAGCTACTCAAACAACTGTTAGGTTTCCTGGCTTTTCTAAGGAAAATTGTGTCCTAGAAAAGATTATAAGGATGTGTATTTACTTACTGCACACTCAGCCTTGAGATACATATTGCACTACTGGCATACTGAAAGCCCTACTGAGATTTAATGAAAAAAAAAAAATAGTAATCACTGTATCACTGCAAAGGAAAGGATCTTAAACAAGCTTTGGAATTCCCCTTCTATTTCTAACATTCCACTGTAAGCCAGCATCTCTGCTTGCATCAATGTAATAATGGAATAAAGACAAGGTATTAGTTTGTCATTGCAGGTATAACCAGCATTTTCAGCCAGCTAATATACAGCAATACCTAATAGAATTTCCTTCATCACTAAAAATCTAAGGGTTTGCTTAAATGACAGCCTCTGAAGGGTATGATCATAAAGGCTGTAGCCAACCTGAGTGCAAGGCACCAGGAAAACTCTGCTTGTGTTTCCAAAACATAACTTTGAAGCATATTCTGCTTCTTTCATCTGAGATTTTGCTGTACTCACATGAAACAAAATCAGCTTTCTTGCTCCTAGGGAGCTTGCTACATCAACTAGACCTCAGCACTGCTCTGTAGTTTTAGACTGAGGTAACTGCTGTGCTAGGCTAGGCTGGATCATGCCAGGTTTGTTTTACAACAAGCTGTTTACTGATACTGTGGTTTATTACCTTAAAATTCCATAATGCAATGTAAAAGTAGCCTATTCTACTAACAATAAAAGAAGGCCCTTAAAAGAAGTGAAATCAGATCTTGAAAGCCAGTATTTAACATATCACGCCTCTTACTGCTAAAACATGAAAAACAAGAGAGGGGAGATTCCCTGCAAGGTTTATCAGGTAACAACTAACCACCAAGTCCAAAAAACTGGATACACCATATGTAAACTACCAAGGGACAAGTCAGCAGACCTATTCCCATTTTTACTGCTCCTAGTACATATAAGGTAAACCTAAACACTCTTCCAAAGTCCCACCACCTTGTGGCCTACCACCCAGGCATGGATCTAAACCACATAAAACCCCAGCATATCTGCATTATGCAGTTGCACATTCCAAGGAGCCTGGGCACCTGCGATCAAGTGGGTAAAGCTCAGGAGAGTACTGCTATATCACCCAATGTGTGGCCATGCTCCCTATTCAAGCCCTTTCATGAAGGACATAGCATGTAACACTCTATACAACCCTCAAGAGTATTAAAAACTAAATGCATGTTCTCTTTTGACCAAAGCTATTAGCAGCCTCTGGTTTTAACGAACTGTTCCACTTTGAGGTGAAACTTTTAAACCAGATTGAATACTTCTTTCATAATACACTTGCAACAACCCTGCCTAAACAGAGACAAAACTGTTCTTTGCTGGCAGGCCACCCCGTCAGTGCTTGGCTGGAAAGTGCCCCCCCATCTGAAGTCAGTATCAAGGCCTTGCATGGACTCCCCCGACTCACACTCCCCATCTCTGCACCAAAATTCCCAATTTCTCCAGTTTTTTTGGACATGCGCATTTATAAAACACAGCGGAGTCGGCCTGACAGATGCACACACACCCTGCATCGCCTACGTGACAAAACGTACATTCACCAGCGCCTGTCAGCCGCCTTACCGTAAAGGCATTGCAACCATTTATTGCGGGCGCCATAAAGGCAGATTATGCCTCTAACAGTAACCAGAGAGCAGGAACACGTTCAAGGCCCACTGACGGCGCAGTGCCACCACAACGGGTTGGCGTGTCACTACAGCACTTCCCAAGCAAATCTCTGTCTCGCAACCCAAAGAGCTCAACCGGTACCGGGTCCCCTCGGTGGGCCAAGAGGGCACAGACCTCTGCCAGGGGGACTGTTACGCCTGTGCGTGAAGCCGAACAAAGCGGGACCCAAGCCGCCGCCCATCCTCCAAGTGCAAAGCCAGGCGCCGCCGCTTCCACTCCGGCTCCCTGTGCCCGCGGAGAATGGCGGCAGGGACGCGTGGCCGGGGGCCCCACAGCGGCGCTCGGTCACGAAGGGCTCCACGACAGGGCAGAGTACCAACGGCGCCGCCAGTTCCGGGCCCGCCGCCTCACTCCGCACCTCTCAGAGGACCCGTACCGACGGCGGCCTCCTGCCCATACCGCCCCGTCCCGTCCCGTCCCCACCCGCTACCTGCGGGCAGCTGCTCGCTCTGGGAGGCCGCGCTCCGGAGGGGTACCATCAGCGCCGCCAGCGCCAACAGGGCCCCAGGCACCCGCATGGCACCCGCCTGAGGGAGAAAGAGCAAAGCCCCCCCAGCTCCGGGCTCCCTCGCCACCCTCCGCCAGAGCCCCAGCCGGAAACAGGCGAGCGATTCCGCCCACAGCGGACGCCCAGAGGCGGAGGATAGCTGACCGGCCTCGGTGGGAGTGGTGTGGGCTGGTTATCTGTCGCCGGCCGGCTTGGTGCCTGTAGGGGCCGTAAGGGCGGAGTAGTAAGGATTGTCAGCTCTCGCGGGGTTCTGGCTTTGTTAATTTCGTGGGGTTTTTTTAAGTGCCGATACAGTGTCATATCTGCCAAGCCCCAGCCGCCCGCCGAAAAGCCATCACCCTCCTCCTAATCATGCTGGGACTTGAGCGCTCTCCCCGTCTCTTCAAGTGCACAAAGTGTCCATACTGTGAAGTTGTTTCAGAAACAGTGCTTTGAATTCATAAGTGTAGTGGAGTCTTCATGTACACTGAAAGATTTTATTTAACCTGAATTTACAAGCACTTCAAAAAGCTAAATGAAGCACTGCCAAGCAAGATGGAGATTGCAGCTTTTTCCATGCCCCTGCTTCCATGTCTCCCACCCACTGTCCCAGTGCCAGATGGTTATGCACCTTAATCATTCAACCTTAAGGTTACCCTGGGCCAGATGAGGAGAAGGACACAGGGAAAACCTCTTCTGCTATGCAGCTCCCCAGCTGTAAGGAGCATGTAGCACCTTTTTAGGCTCTTGTCAGAGATTCTGCATATAACCTTTTCTAGACCTAAAATGGCGATAGCTTGAGAAATCCTTGACATGCTTCTTCCTAGGCTTTCAAAAGTCGGAAAGGAGGAGACAGAGCTACTTGCCATTATGCTCCTCCTGTTTTACACTTCTCTCGGAAATTTACATCAGCCACTTTCTCACGTTTATTTCCTATCCCAAGCTTTGCTCCACTACCTGGAGAAAAGTGTGGAGGAGTTGCTTTTTTTGACATCAACGTTTACGGAACTGAGGAGGCAGCATGATTTGCTGGGGGTGGGGGTGCGGGGGGGTTGGGAACAAATAGCAAAGAGAGGGAAGACAGGAAACCAGAACTGCATGTTGAACACAACCCCTCACAGGTATGGCCTCAGAAATGGTGCTCAGAGGTGATAAGGTGCTGCTGTGTTACTACACTTACAGACTAACATCTGTGCTTAATGCCAATGCAGTAACAAGTTTCACAGCCAACAAGCACTTAACTATCTTGATTGAAATACTGACTGCTCACTGGCATGTGGTTTTTAACTTCCTGAATGGTGGCATGCTTGCATGATGTTCTCTAGCGCATAGAGAGAGGATGAGAAGAAAAGGCCTGGAGCTGAGCCATGGGAGGTTTAGACTGGATATTGTGAAACAATTTCTTCATGGAGAAGGCTGTGAAGCATTGCCCAGGGAAGTGGTTGAGTCACCATCCCCATACACCTTTAAAAGGTCAAAAAAAGTATAGTGTGGTGCTTAGGAACATGGTTTAGTGATGGACTTGACAGTGCTGGGTTAATAGTTGGACTTTATGACCTTAAAAGACTTTACCAACCTAAATGAATCTGTGGTTGAAATGGTATTTTACACAAAAGTAAGAGAGAATGAGGAATGAACAGCTCTGGCTAGAGGTTGGGTATTGGACAGTCATATCAAGGCCTGACAGTGTGCCTCACCTACGTGTCACATCAATAGTGTTTAATAAGGCTAGGTTTTTTTATGATAGTATGCACAGAATTGGCAGGACATTATGAAAGGTGAAAACAATGAATAAAAATTAAGTCAGCTGTCTACAGAGAAATTAAGGAAATCTAATTGTAGTTATGAGAGTTGTCCCTGGCACATCTGCTTTTGCCACTAGAACCCCTGTAAACACAGCTCCCAGCAGGGCTGCTCTCACTGCACAGCTCAAGGAGTGCACTCCCACCAAAACATTACAAACTTACCAGAACTTCTTGTCTTGAGTTCTTGCACATTGGAAAAGAGGAAAAAAATTGCTATTATGATGTAAAACGTCTTGTAACTTCCTCCTTTGCACTCATTGTTCTCAGCTGAAGGAGTGGTCATGTGCGCTTCTGTGAGAAAGTTCTTGACAAAATAAACAACTTCTCACATCATGGGACAAGTTTCTGCAGCCTTTTGCTTGCTTGTTTATTTGCTTGTTTGTTTCTTAGCTATCACTTAATTGTGTCACAGTTATTGTGCCTTTGTGAGTGTGAGTGTGCATGTGCATGTGCAGTAGCATTCCTTGGGGTTTTGCTGGTCTTGCAGAAGTAGGTACAAGATGTTCACCTCGCTTAGTCTGAAATGCCTGCTCCTCTGATTCTTCCTGACAGTCACTGCTGTTACCTACACACTTTCTCACAGGCTACATTATGGACCTTCAGGACTTTGAAATACTGCCCAAGATCCTTTGAAAAACTAAGATAGATACAGAACCAATGTGGAAACAAGTCTGGAGTCTGTATGAGGCTGTTTAAGAACACCCTTAGGAAAAGTGTGTTTCAAAGGTAGCACCACCTTTTCTTTTAATACCATCACAAAAGGAAATCACAAACACAAATAAGTTATCTCTAGCCAGAGCTTTCCCCCAGTGATTAAAAGCTGCAGCTTCTTAGGGACTTGCTCATCATCTCACAATCTTTGGAACACACCTTTCCCAAGGGTATTCTTGAACAGCCTCATACAGACTCCAGACTTGTTCCCACACAACTACTGTATTTACCTTAGTTTTCAAAGGATCTTGGGCAGTATTTTACAATGGATATTGCCTATTTTGTTGAATGTCATGAATTTCTAAAAAGCATTTTTATAGCATGAGCAAAGTATCACAATGGGAGACACTGCAATTCTACACAGTACACAGTGATTAAAAATTCATAACAGAACCATCATATATAGTCAGGATAAGCATTAATCAATTCAATTCAAATTAAGTATTGCTTCTTGTAAATCTATGTAGGGACTATTCAAAAGCAGAATGGCATTATAAATAATGTTACTTTCAACAATACACACAATTCAGAACAAGACATTTTTTGGGGGAAAAAATAAGTAAGAACCTATCTTTAGGTTCTTTTCAATCCTCATGATTTAGGTTTTTATATCCTCATGATTGGGTAGATTGTAACTGAAATTCATAATATGAATAATAAGAAACATTTTTCAGTGAGAGGAAACTATGCAATATGTTCTCTTTGGCAAAAAGCAAAGAACATGATATCTAACTGCAACATATGTGGACTGATGAGCCAAGCAGTGAGTGTCTGACTCAGATCGCCCATCTAAAGTACTGGTTTTGCATAGTGAAGGTGTCACAGGTGACATGACTTGAGGATGGGACTTGGGAAACAGCAACATAAATCAATAGGAAACCAGGATTTATTAACTGTGCTGCTTACAGTAAAATTTGTTATATGAATATGTTTTTGCTGAAGCAAATTCTATTATCTTGAAAAAGAAGAGGCCAATGAAACTGTAATTGAAATGAGCACCAGACAAAGAAGGTGGCGTCAAATAGAAAAATCAGCATATGAAAAGGCCAGTGTGTGTACTGATACCAGCCAAACTTTTGTTTATTTTCATAAACGTTCAAGAAGAATGAAAGACATTGCAGTAGATCTCCTATAATTAATTAATAACAGGAAGAGGAAGCTGAGGATTTCCAGATACCATTTGTACACAATGTTATACTGTTACCCTTTGACAAAGCTGAGATGAGGTAGGGCTCAGTTCAGGATCCTAGAAGGAAAGGGAGTATTCCTGAGCCAGGATACTGTTGGGCTTGGCCATGGACATGCGTTGCTGAGAGATGTTTCAGAGGAATGGCAGAGAATAGTTTTCAGTTAATTTTTTTAACATCTTTTACATTTGCACCTGCCTCACCAAATTTGTCAACAATCCTTTGTTAACCCTTTGTTAGGTAGAATTTGTTGGTTTTATTCTTCTCTTGTTTAAAAAGTACTACAGCATATTTTACAAATTAATGGTGGGCTGGGAAACTGGCACATCAGCTGAAGCTGGAATACTTGGTCTTTAATTTATACAACAAACTACGGACAATGGTATTTGATATTTTATTTTTTAATTTTTTTTAATCAATTACCAGCCTAATCAATTGTTCAGTGTGTTAATTCCAGCAGAGAGAGGGAAATACCAATTCCAGAATTTAAGGAAGCAGCTAAGTGCTGAACTTATGTGTAAAGATAAAATCACTCTAGTAAAACATGTCAAGCTGTCAGGAGCAAAGAGGTATGGCTTGTCCAGAATATACAGGCATACTTTGTTATTGCTTTTTCTATAAACTGCTCATGTTCTAATCTATTTTCCAGAAAAGACAGTGGGAGACAGAGCTCATAGTGGGCTGTATGTGTACTGCAGATTTAACATCAGCGTATGACAGATGAAATGTAAATTTTCTCAGTGCATTTTACTTGACAGCACAAACTTCTATAGATAGAACAACAGACTTGAAATCATGCAGGAGAGCAGCTGACCACACACGTGGACTATTTCACAATTTAGCTCCTTAATGATCCTGTAATCCAGGCAAAACTTTAACCTACACACCGAATTTGTGAGACAAAACTAGCCACAGTCACATCGGAAAATCATGTACTGCTCTATGTTCTCATTCAAGGCATTTATTTTTACGGAAGTTAACCAGGAAATAAAAATTCTTTCAGGTATCTTAGATAAGAAATGTACCTTTGAGCTTGTTATTTCAGCACAAATATTTAGTATGTGGGTATATGCATCTGTAAAGACTTGCAGATTTACAAGTGTACAGAATGAGTTGTAGAAAAGCAATCATTCTTGGCTTGATGATCATAATTAGAGTCATCTACTGTCTCTGTAACCATCCACTGAGTAAAAAGAGAAGATGAGCATGGAAAAATTTTAAGTCAGATGCACAAATTGCTAATTCCTGCTTCCATCTGGAAAGGAAGCAAGGTGTTAAGGGATGTTAAGAGAGTGGCTGCTTCCTCCAGATAAGACTCATCCTTTAACAGGACCCACAAGTAGGGCTTACATAAAACACAGACAGGTAAATCCCCCCTTCTTGGTCTGGCAGAGGTGGAAAGTCACTAGTGCAGTCACACACATCACCCTGCCTGGGTTTATAAGCACTTGTGCACCCGTGGATCCCTTGAGCACCAGTACAATCCCTCTGCCTGCTCAGCACCCTGTATGCATTCCAGCTCCCCTTACCTGACCCACAGGTATCCCACTCACTCACTGCAAATACCCGCACACTCACTCCATTATCCCACAGACACCCCATGTTGACAAGTCTCCCCAGGCATAGCAGCACTGAGTCCCTGCCTACCTGATACTCCAGACCTGAGGCCCCTTTCTTGCTTGCTGGTCCAGCTTAAGGTTTGCTGGTGAGCACCCATTTTGCTGTTTTGGGGGTGTTCCTGTCCTGCCAGAATGTAATAGATGGGAACATAGATGACATTTGATTCCCTCTCATGACTGAGAGGCAAAACAAAGTTTGATTTTTGCTGAAGCATATTCAGTAGAACATATTTATGTACATCAGGACTGTTTGTTGGAAAGGCAGGAAAACAGAGGTGTGCAGCTGCTCTGTGACCCTCACACTTGGCTGCACTGGGGTGCCTGGCCAACACTCTTGGCGTGGACAAGAGTGAGACTATGAGCAACTGCAAAACCTCATGAGTAAATAATAAGAGATCTGGCATAAAGCGGTTGTTTTTCTAAGCGTATAAAAGTAGGACCCTGTTGTGGTTGAATCTGAAGCCCCACCTACGGGTGGTGGATGCACCATGTAGGAATTTTCCCAATTACCTCAGACTCCTGGCATCAGCTGCAATGGGGCTTCCCAGCTTGAAGTGTTGGCCTGGATGATGATTTGGTGGTAACTGGTGGTGTATTTCTTCTTAATCACTGTTCTCTCTGTGCAATAATGATTTGATGCATTGCTAATTTTTCTCTGTGCTATACACATATATCTCTCATTCACTTTATTGTACTTATTTACTATATATAGAGAGAGATACATACCTGATTTGTGTTAGTGTGCTTATTCGCTTTAGTATGCTTGTTTAATAAACTGCATGTTACACAGCTAGTGTGTGGTCATTTTGTTGCATTCTCTACCTGTTAGCAGGGCAATTTGGCATAGTTGGCAGGATACAAAATGAAACGGCATTTTTGTTAAGATACAGAAAATTGTTGCTAAGACAGTTGTAGAGCTGGATATTCTTGGCTGGTAACAATTACCTTATCGTACTTTGGCTGCTCAGCGGTTGTGTCGTGGTTTATGTGACAATTTGCACTTCTGTTTTATGGAGGCAGAACCCCTTGTTGTAGTGAAATGTTTACAAAATGTTTAAGTGAATGCTGTGGGGAGATGAGGATGAATTCTGCTGGCTGCATGCTGAAAGCAACGCCAGCAGAGGAAGCAAGTTCGTAAGGATGAAATTGCTTTGGAGAAGCAAGTATGTGAATTGCAGGGAAAGATACTATGTTGCAGTGCCCAAATTGACTGTTAATAGGTAAACTGGACACTTATCAAACAGTAGTAGAAAAAGCAGCTGTAGCCCAATGTAAATATTGAAAGTGAAGGGGTTGAGTAAACAGGAAAAAAGTGTATGCAGTGATTGCAGAGGCAGGAATAAATTAGAACCCTCAGAAATGGGACTGGAATGTGTGGGATTCAACCAACTCTTTTAGTAGTTCAGAGGGTAAAATGATTGCTGGCATGATTTAGGGTCTTCAGGAATTAGACTGAATTCAGAAGATAGTAAAATATTTTTAATGTTAAGCTCCAACTCATTTGTTCAGGATGCCTTCCGAGGCGCCAAGGGAGAAAGTTATTAAGGCTGTAACAAAAACGTACCCTATGGGAGGGGAATATCCCAGTGATCTGTATGCCAACATACACAGCAAAGGACCCTACTGCATATAGTATGATGGCAATTGAATCGGGGAGAATTATCTGGACAAATCTGGCAAATGGATTATATAGGTCCTCTGCCAGCCCATCAGGGTTCTTGATATGGGTGTACAGCTGTGGACACATACTCTGATGTTTGATAGCACATCCATGTAGATGATCAACCCAGGACAGTACAATTAAAATAATTAAAATTGATTATTTTATATTATGCCATTTCTTTGCAAATTCAGAGTGACAATGATTCATGCTTTAAAAAACAGAAAGTACAACAATTTACTGATACATATTTATCAGCAGATGTATATATCCCTCCTCCAGTCACTAGCACACAGCCCCTCACTTACCTCCCTCACCCCTGTGAAGGACAGACTGTGGTGGTCATGTGCAGGGCTCAGCCGGACAAACACACTGACTAGACCCATTTTACATCTGACTGGCCCCCTTTATATCCTTTTTTGCTTACCCCGCTTTTTGTTCCTCCCTGTACCCCTTCCTCTCTGGATCTCCCAGGGATTTATACAGCTCTGCCCATTCCCACACCCCTTCCAGTGCAGGTCTCCCCTGGCTTACAGTCCCAGCCATTACAAAGTCCAGACTGATCTTCCTGGAAGTGGTGCCAGTAGTTTCTTGATAGGCTACCTACTAATTAGTGTGGTTGGGTTATGTCATTGTTTTGCCAGATCTATGTCTTTGTCTCTTTTCCCCTTAGTCCCAATTGACAAGGTTCCCCCTCAGATAACCCTGCTTTCCTATGTTGTCACTCACCACATCAATTAGTGTGACTGACCAGGTTTGGTTCCCATCACTGCCTGCTTCGCTATTTGTTGGTCAGATTTGTGTCTCCGTGTCTTGTTTGTGGCTTCATCCTCTTTTTACAATCATAGAATTACAGAATAGTTAGAGTTGGAAGGGTCTTATCCCTTTTCTTCATTGAATAAGGTCCTTGTCCTGATGCCCTTGAAGGAGCAGACACTTTCCTCCCTTTACACAAGGATTGGAGTATACATTAGCAGGTCTCCAGGAGATATATATATCCCTCCTCCAGTCACTAGCACATAGCCCCTCACTCTGGGGAATTTTCCATTTCCAAACTAAACTTTGTTGTTGTTATTCAGCAGTGATCTTCACAGTTACTATTTTTTTTGAGTGCAAACTGAAGGAAAATGAATGTGGCCTGAGAAGTCAAGTACTGCCATAGGAAAGCTTCAGGTCCAGCTGGGTGAAAGGGAACAATGTTCCAGGTTTTGTTTGTGGGTTTTTTTGCTTTTGTTGTTCTCCACCCACTCCTCCCCTCAC
>JANRGW010040272.1:4107-28050 GCA_024733675.1 Psilopsiagon aymara | reverse complement strand
GGCAGAATTGTCTTCGGCCCTTCTGCTATCTTGCATTTTTGCTGCTAGAAGACTGGTACCTTAGCATTTATCTGATTATCTCTTTGTTCTTTTTGGTCCTGTTTACCACATAACTGACCTATGCTTATGCTCAAGAGATCACTATAGCAGCAGTCAGGTCACTAGTATCCTTTTGTGCAGAGTGTTCCTGCTTCGACAGAGGAGGAGAAAGACAAGAAACATCTCCCAGGAGCAAAGAAACTTCCAGGTCCTGCTGTCAACTTGTCAGAGATTCAGAACATAAAGAGTGAGCTGAAATTTGTCCCCAAAGCTGAACAGTAGCTGGAACAAGCAGGTGAGTAAAAGAGAAGTTCTTTGCATGGCTCTGGGAGAAACAGGCTCTCCAGAAACCCCTTGGTTTCAAAAGATGTCTTTCTAGTTACTGCAGAGGACTGAGAACAGCCCGTATCTCAAAGGCAACATATAAGAAGAAAAGGTTATAATCCTTGGAATTCTCTGTTATGTCAAACATGGAGCATGTAGGAGACTATATGTGATGACACGTCACCCAGGAACCAGCCTAACAAAAAGTGCATTCAGCTATTAAGAATACTGAAGCCAGCTTAAAAATACTAGCTTCTTATTTCACAAGCACAAGTTTCAGTTTTACAAAATATAGGACTTGTACACTTTAACTACAAATAAATACTTTACAATGCAAATAAGTTTATTGCACTTGTGGACAACTAGGTATTTTTGAAAAGCTCATTTTGAACAGACATTTGGTACTATTTTATTTCTGTAATTCAAAACTGACATGCCAATGGCTGCATGTATTCGATCATGCATATATACCCAGAGCCACCTGTGGCACCCAAGGATTCACTACATATGTATGCGGGGCCCAGAAATACGATGCAGGACCCTGGGGAGATCTGTGCTCCTCTAAAGCAGCAGTCAGAGACCCTCAGACTGCTGACAGCAACACACATCTATGGGTTGAGCCACTCATCTATGACTAGCAACACAGCTCGTAGTTCATCTTATTTTGCTCAAAGTCCAGGTGGAGATCAGTGACAAGTGGTATCCCTCAGTGGTCTGTACTGGGACCAGTATCATTTAATGTCTTCATCAATTACACAGGCAGTGGGATTGAATGCACCCTCAGCAAGTTTGCAGATGGTATCAAGGGTGATGTCATCACTGGTGTGGTTGACAAAACCACTGATGCAATTGATACACCTAAGGGAAATGATGCCATTCAGAGGGACCTGGACAAGCTCAAGAAGTGGGTCCATGTGAACCTCATGAGATTCAACAAAGCCATGTGTAAGGTTCTGCACGTGGGCTGGGGCAACACTCTGGTATCAATACAGGCTGGGGGATAAAGGGATTGAAAGCAGCCCTGTGGAGAAGGACCTGGGATACTGGTGGATGGAAAGCTGGACACGAGCTGGCATTGTGCGCTCACAGCCCAGAAAGCCAACTGTATGCTGGGCTTCATCAAAAAGCATGGCCATCAGGTCATGAGAGGTGATCCTCACCCTCTACTCTGGTGAGACCTCACCTGCAGTACTGTGTTCAGCTCTGGGGCCCCTAACACAAGCGGGATGTGGACCTGTTGGAGTAAGTCCAGAGGAGGGCCATGAAGATTATCAGAGGGCTGGAGCACTTCTCCCATGAAGACAGGCTGACAGAGCTGGGCTTGTTCAGCCTGGAGAAGTGAAGGCTTCTGGGACACCTTATAGCAGCTTCCAGTACCTAAAGGGGGAGTATAAAAAAGGTGGGTACAGACCCTTTAGTAGGTCCTGTAGCAATAGGACAAGGGGTAGTGGTTTTAAATTAAATGAGAGTAGATTTAGACTAGATACTATGACAAAACTTTTCACAGTGAAAGTCATGATACACTGATGCATATTCCCAGAGATGTGGATGCCCCATCCCTGGAAGCATTCAAGGTCAGGCTCGGGTCTCCAAGCAGTCTGGTCTAGTTGAAGATGTCTCTGCTTATTGGAGAGAGGGAGGACTGGATGACCTTTAAAGATCCCTTCCAACCAAACCACTCTATGATTTTCTGATTATTTTATTTAAAAGGAAATATTCAGCACTTCAATGGAAATTTCAGAATAATTTCCATCTGATTTCAAACAAGGACCATAAGACTATGCTGCTCTATATTCTGAGCCTTAAGGAAATTAGCAATCATTTCTGTCTATGAAATTATTCTCTCATTTTCTTTGAAAAGCATGGGTCAGTAAAGTTGCATCAGGCATCTATAATGAGAATTCAGATGTACAGAGAATTTTGAATAAAGAAAAACACCTGGCTACACTTAGAAGATAGTTGTGTCATATATTAGCCACTTGAATTGCCAATTCTGCCTATTGACACAAGTACTTTTTATTGTGGAAAGAGGCAGAGGAACTAGGCTGAGCAGAACATCACCTGGAATTTACTGCAGAGAGACATAAATGAAGAGCAAAAGAAAACAGAAAGCAGTGCAAAAGAGTTCTTGGAACACGAAGCACTATGGACCAGCAACCCTGAAAGAAAAACCATATAATCTAAGTGAATTACCCCATACACGCTGCAACATTTACTTATTTATTATGTACAGCATAAACATGCCATTTAGAAGGAAAAAGTGCTAATTTTTCTTGCTTTTATCCTGCTGTGTCATAATGTTCCTGTTATTTTAAAGAAACAGTGCGGTCTTTCTTTCCAGAAAACTTGGGATATGGAAAATTAACATTTTAAAAATACAACACTGTAGTCAGTGGTCTAAAGAAGTGCCCAAAGAAATACAAATTTTTAATGTGGTGCTTTAAAGAGTTTTTTCTCTGTAAGAGATACTTAAACGTTTATTTAACTCTATATTTGTTCGCTGATAATTGCTATTTTAAAGTTTAAATCAGGGTTTTTAATAATTACCTTACTGAGAGTCTGACAGAAACACATAGGGTATGCACAATTACTCTAAAGGTAAGATTTCGACAGAATGATCAGCAAAGTAAAGGGCCTCTTGAAAGCTGTGAGGTCATTATAAAGTCATTTCTCTCTCCATCCTTCTTTTAAAGTCGTATTGGTCATCAGGTTCTCACAGTGACACAATCTCTAGATTTTTAATAGTATAGTCACTGATCATACCAGAAAAATTAGTTTGTGGAAGATTTACAGGCAGAGTACTCACTGGAGACCAGGAGTTTGGCTTTGGTTGCAGTGTAAGCACAAGCACATGCATAAATTCTACAAAAGAATTAGGGGTAAATCAATCACTTGCCACATCCACAGCCTTGAATGGCTCTAAATCTGAAGATTTTCCCCTGTAAAGGACATTCATCAGTTCAGTTGTTCTAGGCATGAACTGCAGCCTTGTAGGAAATCTGATTTAGTCAGTGAATTGTTTTATGACTGACCATGCCAAGCCAATGGAGATTATTTTTATTTACAAGAAATCCATGCTCACATCTGCCTGATACTTTGCTTCATCTCCAAAATGGGGTTACTAATCACCATTTGGATGTGATGCTTTCTGAAGAATGGTTAACTGACTGGCCAATGGAATATGCCTCTGCAGAGGGCATGCTGATAAATGAGAGTGTTGCTTAGTTTTTTACGTTTCAGAAATTAATTTTCTCTCACATTAGTACAATAAACTTCTCAGATATTAACTGCTAAGGGATTTCCCTTTGATAGTATTTTTATATTTCTGGTGGTATTCTGTAGGAAATACCCAGTATTGACATTTTTCATTGGATATTTTCAGTAAAGTGCAAGTCAAAATGGTCAATTTGGTTTAATTTTGATCCATGTTATCTTGCTTGGCATTACAACATGCAAACCAATTATCAAAAATAAGGAGCCTGCCACACAGTAGATTAGGTCATTATTTTCAAGCCCATTCCCACCTAATTTGCACTTTAGAGTAACTTCTGTTAAATATCTTTGGTCTTGCTCTTTCACTAAATTTGGACACATGAATAGAATTGCTAGGATTCTAGTTGTGAGTCTAACAGTTTGTGGGAGGGGTATAGTTAGTAAGATGTCATGAAGCTGGATCCACTGAAGGTCATCAAGTGTTTATCAGTTAAGGTATTCCCGTAGTCATCTCCTGCTGCTGGTCTATCTTCTATAATTAACTAGTTAGTATATTCTTCTTTGTCATAAAGATATTTTTTTTTCTTCCACAGCCCTGTAGTTGATGTGTTTGATGCAGCTAGTTTTAATATACAATGTGATTTGTGATTAATTTTCCTTTTCTCCATCTACGTTTTCTTGTGCTGCTCCTTTTGCATATGCACATGAGCAAAACATATGCAAAATAAAATAGTAACAAAATAGCATACACTAATCAGCTCAATATATGTTCTGTTGAACAAGTAATGGTAGGAAGCATTTAATTTGTGACAAATGGATCTTGCTATGGCTATTTACTGCTGATTGTTGTGATACCTTATGTGATAATTAGTATGGTGTTTGTACCTGAAAATAAGCCTGAGCACAAACTGGTATTTCACCTGAGAATATGTATAATTGTAGCCAGTTACCGCTGCAACTCATGTTTGCTCTTCATTCTGTACCCCTCTCATTTTGTGCCCTGAAATGTGGGGATTGTGTAACAAGACATGATGCGAGCTCTTCAAGCAACCCCACTGTTTAAAGAAAATGTTTTAATTTGCTTAACCCTAAGGAGACTGCCCTTGTGTGGGAGAAGGGAATCCTGCATGCAGAGGATACCAAGGGAGGTCAGGAGCTCAGATCTCCTTAGCTGGAGTGGGAACAACGGGGTGAAGAAGGAGGATGTGCTGCAGGAATTTCTGCAGATCCCTGTGCCAAAGTCAGAGGAAGCTCGGGGAGATCTCATCAGTGTATATAATTACCTGAAGGGAGAGTAAAAAAGGGCAGATCCAGGCTTTCCTCAGTGGTGCCCAGTGACATGCCATCCCCAGCTCCACTCACTGTTTGGCCTGTGTTAATTTCAAAGTACTCATGTTTTTCTCACCTTCGTTTCCTACCGTCCTGCTACCTTTGGTTCAGAACTCCCAGATTAGCAGCTCCTGTGGAATTCATGGCCAGCCATCATTCTTGCTGGTCACTTCTGTTTCTGTCCTAAGAAACTTGGTAGAGGAGTTTGGGATTTTTTAACAGTGTTTTTAAAGTTCTTTTGGCTTACCTTTCAGGTTTTTTGAGTCTATTTATGACATGCTTTCAGACTTTAAAACAGAAGAGCTAGAAATTTCTTTTCAAAGAGAATACTGGAATCTCCAGGACGCAATTTAATATCAAAGGAATCTTCAGAAACATGTTGTCTCCTCGGGCAAAAAAAAGTTATTCATGTTTTGTTTCCCACAGTTTATGTGTTCAGAAGTAAAAATTTAGTTCACTGTCTCTAACATGGCCTGCACCGGTCCATTGCAAAACTAAGAGTCTCTTCTCTGCCACTGATGCAGTGCTGTGGTAAGCCCCTAGCACATCACTCTCTTGCAAGTCAAGGAGAGGCCTCTTTCTCATTCTCTTGTTGAATGGCGCAAGTGAGGAGGAAAGCAAACTGGTGAGACTTTGCTTTCTAGATGCCTAAGAAAGCTTGAAAGTATGTGTTGATTTTACTGAATAAAGAACAGGGCATATTTTTATGAACAACAAACGCTTCTACATAAACTAGTTAGGGAAAGATTGTATTTTATAGTTTTGAAAACTGACTATTAACTCCACAACAAGCACTGAAAAATCAGAAAACATTTTGCACCAAAGCAAACTACAAGAATGCACACTTATATTTTTTCAAAACATAAAATATGCAAAGAAGTCTCTTCTTTTGAAACTGTGTCTTCAAGCGGAGTGTTTTTATTACTGGATGAGACAAGCACAGAGTAATAACTCAAAGAACTATCTACTGATTTTTAGAGCATGAGTGTGTTATTTTTTCTCTGCCTTCCCCATACTTGAGTCTGCAGACATGTAGAGATGGACAGGCCTCTACAAATAGACAGAAGAAACTTCGTCTTCTTGCTTTGCAACGTTAATGCCATTAAAGTAACAAAATACTGCCCCTCTATTTTGGTTTTTTTTTTGGCTTTTTTTTTTTTTTTTTAGAAAAAATTACTAACTGCTATTTCATAACTGCTTTCCTGTGATCACTCCGTCAGTTACTTGGTCCTGAACTTCAACTGTCAGACTCTTACACAGAAACCCCTACGTTTCCATCAGCACTGTCCATAATAGATTTTTCTGAGGACTAAACTTTTCAGTCAAATCTTTGAGTTAGATGAAATTTCTGGGCTGACATCCCTCAAATGAAGCTCAGAAAGGCATGGGGCCTCCTGATAACACCAGGCATGAAGGAATCAGTGAAGCGTGAAAGTGGAATATAGTCAGCAGGCTTTTTCTTCCTTATCTCTTCTATGTGTATTAAGAGGTAGTGTTAATGATTTTATATATATATATACATATGTATGTATAAAATGCAGCATTAAACAATAAGTATCACTGGAATGTATTCCTCTTGGAAATCTCAGAGAAAGAGATCGGGAATCCCTAAAACTTCAGCTATTTGCTGTGTGAACAAATCCTAGTATTTAGAAAACATTCAGCAACTTAAATGGTGCTTATGCTGAGGAACATTCATGCAAACCCATGCAGAACTAATTGCAACCAGGGAATCGTGGGCATTAGAAACTGTTTGGAGAGTGGGAAAGTGATCATACATACTACTATTAAAGAGTTATGGGTGAGATGTGAGCAAAGCTGTTCCTCTGTGCCTGGGAACTGCCCCACTAGCAGTAGGTACATGTGGATCACTTGGACACTGTAGTGACAGGCATCATCGGAAACCCAAAATAATAAGCAATTCCTGTCTCTCTAATGTTACACACTTCAAAATTTATTCGGCACAAAGTTTTTCAAGTGCCAGCATCAGAGTAAAAAGGCTAACTGCTTTTTGAATACATGAAATGCAACTCCCTTATGTTATTAACAGCTCAGATAGTTTTATCAAATCTACATAAATTGTAGACAGTTAAGCTGACAGAATGATCTGAAATATCACAGCTCTGATGTGCTAATCAAATCAATTTTCTTCTAAATTTAGTGCCTCATCATTTTGTTTTATAGTTTTTATTCATTTAATTTGTTAAAAGACTACCTAATTATGTTTTCACAGCCTTGTGTTCAAGAACCACATAAATTACTGTGTCACCACTTTGTCATCTCTTGCAGAAGTGGCTCAATATTGCACAAGCTTTGTGACCCCTGTCTGGGACCAGGCTCTCTACAAGTGTCATTAACCCTCCTCTGTACATACATAGCATTATGCTTGATTCAGCCACCAAATTGCTCCTTGTGTGTCTTGTTTTGAAAAGTGATGCTGGTTTTTGTGCCAAGGCAATCTCTATTTCACACTTGTTTGCAAATTCCTTCTGAGATAAATAACATGATATGATAGTAGATCTCACCTTAGGTAGGCCACTGTATATAGGCAGAGCTCACCATTACAGTGATCCCAACATCTGTTGCCCAATTGACAACACTACAGGAGAAATCTTATGCTGTGGATGTGCTAAGAGAACAAAATACACAGCATAAATAAGCACTTTCTACAGAACATGTACTGGTTTTACTCTCAGTGTTGGTCATTCTTTATTCTTGATGTTTGATTTGCTGCAGGTTACAGCTAGTTGAAAGGAAACTCAGCTGGACTACCTTTGCTTGAACTTGGGAACAAGTATAAAGTGTTTTTCTTCCCTCCATTTAGTGGTTATATTAGCATGGCTGCATTTGTTTCTGACCACAAATGGCTGACCTTCATGTACAGATGTGGATTCAATAAAAGCAGAATAAACCCTTCAGACTTGGTGTTCAGAACTTACTCCCCAGTTTGGTAAAGTTGCCATAAATATTGCCTTTAATTTAATAATTCATTTATTCAACTGATAAAATAATAAATCTAGTCCTTTGGCTTTTAGGTCTTCTGGGTCTTTGTTCCTGTTTGTTGCCTTGGAGCAAACCTCATCTTGAAATTGCTGTTACTCCTGCAAAGCCTTACAGAGCCTTTCACAGTACAGAAATGTAATCTGAGAGCAAACAATAGCTGGGGCTGGGAATGCACTTAGGGAAGAAGAGGGTGAAGGCTGTACTTGCCCTGCTTCCTAACAAATGAACCACAGGAGAAGCAGGCTAACTGGCCCATGTCCACTGCTGTGTTAGTGCATTTTAACAGCAGTAGCAGCAATACTGGTGCACAGAAGGAGAGAGCAGGACTGACAAAATTGCTTTTACTGAGGAAACATCAAAGAACAAAAACTTCCCCCAAAGCCAAAATGCTCCTGTTCAGAGGGAAGAATGATGACAGTAACTAGATGGTGTTATTTCAAGGATTTGAAATGTGCTGCCTTTATATACAAGATATGTGTACAAAGTGTGTACTGAAATGGAAGAAAATACACATCTGAAGACTTGAAACCAAATATTCAAGCTGAAATAGGCAGAATATAGGGAAAAGCAAAGCTCCAGTTGTTTCTGTGTTTGCAAATCATGATGTTCTTGAATGCAGCAGCCCTCCTAAAGACTGTCAAACGTTGGGATAGAGTATGTCCTCTACTGTAATTAATTATTTGTCTCAGATACTAATTAAGCCTTTAACTAAGGATCTCAGACCTTTTAGTTTTGGATTTTCAATTTCTTTGGTTTTGTGTTTTTGTCTGAAAATAGTTGAATTGATCCATCTCTTCAGGGTTTGAATGGAAGCATTTGTTTTGGAAAAAAAATGTAACTTTTTCCTTTTAGTTCTCAAGGCAAGAAGAGTTCTCTGTGAAGGCAAGACACATATTTTCAGTTTTTCAGTCCATTTCGGTGAGAGTAAAGTGAATTCATATGGGTATATCTCACATGTACCCTTTTTTATTTTTTGTAGTTTAAACCCTTCATATTGCAGTCTTTTCCACTCTATGTGCTTTTCTTATTTCTATTCTTAAGTTTAACATGGAATAGATTTGAGATTGTATGTTTGAACAATTTTTTCTAGGGCAAACCAGTTCTATTTGTTTAAGGAGTAGCTAAGTGTTGTCTGTCAAGTTACGGCAGTTTAACACATTAGTAGACATCACCTGAGTCACTGTTGACCACGTGCATGCTTCAAAGTCTTTGTCAATCAGTAGAAATCTCAGTGAAGACGTTCATGTTCCCTTTCACATACATAGAGATTAAGAAGTTGAACCTGTCTAAACACCACAGCTCCACTGGCAAGCAGTAGCCTGCTGGGTGATGAGGCAACTCGGCCACACGTCCAAATGTGAACTTATTTGTGCTTTGGTTGAAATATGCTTCCTGAAGGCAGGATGAGAAATAGAGCAATTAGCTCCAACTTCTTCAATGCCTTACTTCAACAGACACCATAGAGGTGACTGGAACTGGCTCCCAGAGAAGCTTGTATTGACCTGAGACTAAAGACCTCATTTTTTACCTAAAGATTGACCATCCTCAGCAAAGTAAAAGCCTTGGGACCCCACCTGCAATGAGTTTTGGCATCTAAACTTTTCCAGCAAGGCAAGCCCATGGTATGAAAGTCATGTGCAATGGCATTAGAGGGCCTCGAGCCAGTGGAGCTTTCCTTCACATCCGCCACCAGTGTCTGGGATTTTGTTAACAGCACAGAGATGAGATACATCTTGGGCAGAATGATGAAGGCAGCTGTTTCTGATAGCTGTGGAGCATGGCAGAACACCACATTGCACTTATTTGCCTCAGAGAGGCACTACAAGTTCTGTCTCTCCCAAAATCTCTCTACCGTGGAGGCAATCTTTTTGCATGATCTACTTGTGAATACAACTGCCTGGACTCTACTACCTACTGGCTGGTTGGCTGGCCACACCATTAAAGAGGGGAGCTGAAGTGCCCCAGACCCTGGAGCAGGCAGGGGGGAGTAGAGAATAGATAGTCCAGGGTGTGTGACACCACCTTCCGCCTTGATTGCTGTGTTCTAAAGGGCTGGATAAAGGCCAGCATTGTCTTCCCCTGCCAGGGTGCACTAGCATTGCTCAGGGATGACTCCTTGTTCCTCCCAAGAGGAAACTGTCTGCAAGGAGACACACAAGGGTACAGAGAGAAGAAAGGGCAGGGAAGACCCATGTCTCACCCACAGTTCTCAGTGTCTGTCCATTCAGAAACCTGTCCTGCAGCAACCTATTCTTCTGTTACCTCAGAAAGATGGCCCTGCATATACTGTTAAGAAACCTTGAACCACTTCTGCAAGCAGCATTGTGAAGCTTGCGGGAAGGCCTGTTGAGATACAGCTAATAGGGAAAACTAAAAACAATCAGATTGTCTTCTCTGGGGCTTCAGCAATGTCCTGAGTAGAGCCAGGAATCATTTTCCCTCACACTGGGTTTACAGTGTGAAACATCTCCTCCAGATTCACACCTGAGTATTTTTTGTACAAACAAGAAGAATAATTCGAAGGGAGGGAAGGAACGTGCATGTGCCACCCCCCTTCTGCCTTGACTCAGCGATTATCACACATACCCAGCCAGGATGCATGAATAAAGCAGGTCAATTTCTTCTTCTCAAAAGGATTAAAACCAACATTTCTTGCCTGCCTGGAGACTGCAGACTAGCTTGGCAGGGGGGACCCTTTCTAGACTTTGAGCTAAAGCTAGGCTGCTGTGCAGAAATGAATTGAAATTAATCTGTAGAGAAGTGAGCCTCGCGGCAGCTTAGTAATGTAAAGCTCAGCAGGCAGCAGGGAAACCTGCTTCCATGTGCCTTAGCCTGTAGGTTCCTGTGTACCTTGTCTAAAAGCTAATTTGTGTAGCAACAGTTTCCTCAAGCTGTGTTTTAAAAGAAACCAGGGTAGATGCTGCTGTGTTTTTGTACTAAGCCTGATGCAATTAGGTAGGTGCTGAGGAGGAAGGTGTCTCTGGAAACCCACCAAGTTTCTGGCTGTTGCTCAGGATTTCATGTCTCCTTGGCATTCAGCTGAGCAGGCTTATTAAAACTCATACTTGTAGATGTATAAAAGCAGAGTTTGAGGTTATGGTGTAGTTGTAACATGGTTTTGAGGAGAGTAGTTCTGGAGTTAAGTACCTACGTCCCATTTGTACCTTAGGCATCTACATCCCTGGGACTCTGTCCCCCAGTACTAAGGAGCATGATCCCATTGACACTCAGTGGGAACTATGCTCCTAAATTGATTAAGTGCTTCTCAAAATCCCACTCCAAATTTGAATTTGCAAATTCAACATTGTTCATTGTTTAAAGTGAATGGGCCTCTATATCTTTCTGCAGTCTGATCTAGGACTCCTACCAATATAGCTGTGAGTGCTCCTACTGCTACATGTGATTCTGAGAAGAGCCTTTCTGCAGAGCTGAGCAAAAGAAGTATTTTCCACAGAACTTGTAAATCATGATGGTGCAAATTCAAACCCAAACAATAATTGGACTTGGATGCATCTTTTGCTGTTGCAATTTTTTTAACTTCCAGTTTGTTTAGTCAAAAAACAAATTTGTGCTGTGAAGAAGGATGTCATGGGAAATTTTGGTTCTCCCATTTGTCTGCCACTCAATCCTAATACCTCATTTCTAAATGCTGGCCTGTCACAGACTGCAAATTCATGTATTAACAGTACAGTCTTGTACAAGCAACACGGTGTGATGCCTCCATTTACATTTTGAAGAAATCTGTTTAATCCATGGAAAAAAATGGTCATATATTTAAAGCTCTAAGAAATGACAAAACCCTGTAAACACAATATGTATATACACACACATACACACTGGTTATTGATGTGAAAGGACTTAATGTGTACTGTAGCTGTACGCATCAAATATTAAATGACTCTACAGTGAACTTTCCAAAGAAGAGACAATACTATGCTACCTGCAGTAGCTTTGAAGAAGCAAGATAATGTGAGGAATTAAGCAAATGCTGCATGGACCAGATGTCAGAATATATGGTTTTCTAATACAATCAGATGCATGTCAAGTTAAATAGGCAGCCTGGGTATGATGTCTTGCCTTCATGCTTATCCACCTCTGAAGAGGATCCTCTGGGTTATGTACAGGATGGCTATCAACTTTCCCAAGCTGATTAAGACCTCTTGCTTTTTCCTGGCGAGGAGGCCACATAATCCGGGAGAAGAGTGTTAAATATTCAAAAGAGGCTGCAGAGAATGTGGGTAAGGGGAAGACTATTCTGGGATTTGACAGTTAGCAATCACTTTCTTACCATGCTTCCTTTTCCTCCCATTTGCAGTACTTTTTTGAATGTATTTTGACTTGTGAAATGCGAAGCATTTCATAAAAAGTATTTGCAAAGTGCACAGAGAACTCGTGGTCTCGATTTGAATATTTTGAAAATAAAACTGTAGCCGGCTTCCATTTCTTCTGTAACTACATTTGCAGAGATGTGACTGTTGTCTCAGGCCCTTGCTTTTTATTGCACATGCCAGATTTATATTGAAAGAAAACAGGTGCATGAATAGTAGTACCATGATTAATCACAGTTCAATCATGCTATGATATTAACTGTAGGCATATCAGATGTACACTATATTTATATGGAACAACACTCACTCATATATTACGAATTCTGTGGAGAAGAAACCATATGACCAGGAGAAAGTAACATTTTTAGAAACTGTAACTAGCACAGAGAGTCAAATGTGGGTTATTTGCAGTACAGCTTTGGGTAAGGTGGCAGAAGAGGCAGAATTCATGATGAATAAATTGGATATCATTGTCCAAATAGAGAGAGCTGAGATTTCTATTTTCTTGCTTGGAAAGCAGCCCTTTCTCAGTGTCTCCAAGATCACAGAGCTGCTTGCTGTTACTTCATTAAAAGCAAATAATTCAAACTGAGGGAGCTTAGGGATGGGTATTGCTTCAGGAGGGCCAGCATGGCTTGCCCCAGCCCCATGACCCCCACACTCCCCACCCTTGTTCCCGTGACACAGCTGTACTAAAGCCATGAGCCACATAGCTCCAAGCAGCCTCTTAGCTGAGGAGGAATAACCCAGACACCGCCTCGGCAGACTGGGATCTCTGGGCACATCTTCTCCTCTGGTTGAAGAGCAGCATGGAACAGTGCCTTGCCAAGCTTCAAACTGCCTCAGTGCAGGTGAAATCCACCCAAAATTCTGGAAGAACTGAAATTATAGCAGAGCTACATCTCTTTTCTGAGACTTTCACGCAAACCTGAGATGCTGGTAAAGCCCTCTCTGAAATTTAGCTCTAGGCGGCTTCTGAAGCAAAGCAGGGTGACTTTAACTTTAATTGCAGTTTAGTTTCGAAGACTGTGCGCAGCAGGCGGCAGTGGAGGAGTGTTTGCAGGACCAGCAAGGATTTCTTAGGTTATAAGTGCCGAGGAGCTTTTTGTCTTTACCAGCAAAGGAATCAGGGTATCACCTCCCCCTATACAGAGAGGATTTGTGTAAGTTAAACCACTCTATTTTTAACCTCCACTGGAATAGCAGAGCAAGTGCTGCCCTTCTGGGTTTCCCTGGCTACCAGAGAAATGTGCTTTCTCACTTCCCCCACCCTCTTCTCAAGAGTGAGGTAAAGAAACAATGCGCTCTGCAGCTCCCTCAGCCATGTGAAGTGTTAACATGCAAAAGGCTTTTTTCTGACAGTCATTTCTCTTCTTGTGCTCCCTGGGTTTGTCATTCGTGCAGGCTGGGTTTTTTTTTTTGGAAAGCATTAGTTTTCATATGAAACAGTGATTTAACTCAATCATGATTCTATTACAGATTATTTCCCAAAGGGTTAATGCTGAAACTAGTTTCTTTATGCTGGGGGTTGTTGGTAGGGTTTTGGGAGGCATGGGTTTAGGAATTATTTTAGTGGAAAAAAAAGGGAAAATAATTGTTACAGTGAGATAAATCACAGTCAAAACATTAATGTAAATTCCGCATTGTGACAGTAACTCTTAAAGGAAACTAGAGGGCAGGCTTCTAAAATACTTCAGGCTCCGTAAAGCTGGAGATAGGTACTTTATGACTTCTCCAAAATATGTTAAGTGCCTAACTCCTAGGGGGTTTGCATGTTTAACTAGCTAAATGCTTTCAAAATGCTGTCTGGAGGTGGCTTAGGAAGTCTATTGCATAAAAATAATGGTCATTGCTGTGTGTTAGCAGCCAAGCAGCTCGTATTGTAAGTTGTGAAGTATTACACACAATATAACTGAATTGCCATTTCCTTATCGCTTCCTTTGTCTCAGAGTTATTGTGTCACAAATTGTATCTTATTGTGTACTAGAAATCTCCTTGGACTGGATAGGGGGTTTTTAGTATTATTACATGTGTGAGTGTTGCTCTGCACCAGCACTGGGCTTGGCTTCTGACCCATTCATTGTGGCGTGTTCACAGAGACCTTGTAGTGGCAGAGAAAAATGGAGAGAAGTGAACCCTCACAGTCAAATTGCCAAGAAAGAAATTAAATTACCGGAAAATGTATTTGGATTTATTTATTTAAACTTCTTTCCAGCCTTCAAGTATGGGGGAGATCAGGCATACAATATAAATTTTAGGGCTTGGAGTTAACAAAACAAATCTGGAAGGGCAGTATTAAAGTGTTTGGCATCACGCACCTGAATGAAGGTGCAGATAACTGCAGCAGGAGACTGAAATGAAGCGGAGGATAAGGAACCAGTTTGGACATGTCAGTTTTATGTTATACTGCAGAGCTGGGCCCTGCTCTCAGCTGGATAACAGTGGTGCAAGAAGAGCTGGGATTAAACCATACTGTCTGGAGTTTAAAAAATAGAATTTTTCTACACCAGTTTGAGAAACTGTCTGCAGCAGCTTCTGGACATGAGGAACATTGAGCGGGATTTAGGGTTTCCAAGTCTGGCAGACCTGAAGTTGTCTGCTCTTCCAAGCCCCTGTCAAAGACCTGCACCAGTCCCTTGGCAGGCTGCTGGGGAGCCAGCATGAGAGGTGGTAAGAAACTGGCCAGATCATTCATACTCGATGTTCTGTGTTGCATCAGGAGAATTGCTGAAAGCAAAATGTTTCCACTTTCAAAGCTTAAACCTTTCCAAGTGGGGCAATGTTCCATCAGAAAATGTTGGACCAGTTTGACTCTTGGCATGCTCTAAGGTACAAAAGCTCATTGCAGTTTAAATAAACTTCAGCAGCTTCAGACTATGCCAACTCTCAAACAACAAATCAAGCAAACTCGTCTTTCTCTCCCATAATTATTCAACCCAATAATTCTCTTGTCGTTTTTCCTTTTTGCTTCACTGGAGGAAGAAGGGTTGTGTTTGCACTGCACTAAGATGCTGTTTGTTTCTAGTTTCATTGCCCTGGAATTCAAAATTCATAAACAGTCATAATATATATATATAGCTTTAATCCCAAGTTAGGAATGTACAAATGGCACCAAAATTCAATTACCTTCAGGACACATATGGTTGGATTTCTTTTTATAAAACATTTTTTGACATATTCCTTTCAAAAATCAGCACGAAATATGCATTTTCTTTAGGGACAAAAAAAGAGTCTATCTTGCCAAGGTTTGGACACATGGCCTTTGAAAGTCTAGCCAGTTAGCACCTAATGCTTAGACTTTTCCCCCCAAACGTTAAAGTTGCATCAGAGATGGAGAGCATTTGCAAAGAAAAGTAAATGGCAGAGCTATCATCTGGGAAGATATGTAAATTCTGAACAATAATGAAATTAAGATATTCAGACAAAGTCTGGAGGGAACTGAAAAAGCAGGCAGTATGGAAGCTGAGGGTGAGTGTTTATGTGTTTGTCAATGCAGATGAATTAACATACTGTACAGCCTGTCTTGTATTGTGTCATCTGAAAACTATGATATACAAGGGGAAATGGCTTTAAACTGAAAGAGGTTAGATTTGGATTAGATATTAGGAATAAATTCTTAATTGTGGGGGTGGTGAGACACTGGCACAGGTTACCCCAGGAAAGTTGTAGATGCCTCATCTCTGCAGTGTTCAAGGCCAGGTTGGACAACGCTTTGAGCACCCTGGTCTAGTGGAAGGTGTCCCTGCCCATGGAGGGGTGGTTGGAACTAGATGACCTTCAAGGTCCCCTCCAACCCAGACCATTCTATGGTTGTATGTCTCTGAAGTAACCTGCCTCACTGTAAGTATAGGGGAAATAAAATTTTGTACATAATTTAGAGTAAATGTATCTTAACTTTTGAAGATTAATAGCCATAATTAGGTTATGTGTTCAGTCTTAACTGAGTAACTGATGCTTATGTGACATTTATCAACTGAATTGTTTTAATATGTGCCTTTCATCATTCAGTTCCTCAACTTTTTTTGAAAGGAAAAAGCCATTGACTCCACAAATGCCAATAGGTGACAAAAACCAATGGCGCTTTGGAAATGTTATTAGTGAGGGCACGTACCTGTGGACTGCATAGGAATCAGCAGTGTGCCAGATATTACACTTCCCACAGCCTTTGCCGCTGCAGCTCTGACATCTCCTGCAAAACAAAAATTCAGATTCCCTTGATTACAATTTTTGGTTTGAAAAATAGAAATATTTTTTAACCCTTCTTCATGTGTGAAAATCATGCAGATACCAAGCAGTGTTGTTTACCTCTGGGCATGCATCTCAGGAGAAAATGCCGGCTTATTGGAACTATTCAGTGGTAGCCAGCATGCCAACAACAAGACATGAGCATTCAGGTGTGAAATCAGAGAACCTTTCCAGCAGCAGCACTTTGCTTGTGTGGCATGTTGCATTCAGATTTGTGAGAAAGTTTTTACATAATTTAAAGTAAAGCTTTAATATTTGTTTGGAGGGCTAACACCAAATCAAGTGCCAGTGTAAAAGAGGTCTGAGGCAAGTGACTTCTTAAAAGAAGTCTGAGGCAAGTGACTTTCTCCAGAATCCCATTTGTGTAGTAAAACAAGTTACCTGAAAATCAATGTTCATCACTTAATTATGTAGCAGAGTTATGTGTTCATATGGCATGAAGCAGCCTGATCTTGGGGGTGACAGCCCACACCTACAAAGGCTTTTATAGCACTGAGGGACTACAAGAAGTCTGCTGGAAAGATTCAACTGGGAAAGTCCCTACCATAAAAACGTCAGGAAAAAATAAAGCCACCTTTCTTCAAATTTCAGCCTGCCAAGTTCAACTCTTTTTCTAGAAAACACAAAACCTGGGTGACCTGAATTTTTACAGGAAAGTACAGAATGCTTAAGGATTTTCAATTTTCTGAGAAAGAATCAAAATTTTAAACTAAATCAGGCGCTTCTTTTTGAGAAGCTTTGTTTTGGTAGATTTCCAACTTCTTTTCCACCCCAAGTAACAAATAAAACTTTAAGCTGAAATATTGCCCAGGAACAGGCTGCCCAGAGAAGCTGCAGTTGCCCCATCCCTGGCAGTGTTCGAGACCAGGTTGCATGGGGCTTTGAGCAACTGATCTAGCAGAAGGTATGCCTGCCCATGGCAGGGTGGTTAGAACTAGATGATCCTTAAGGTCCTTCCAACTCAAATCATTCTATGATTCTGAGTCTAAGTATTTCCAGAAGCTGTTTTTCAGTGGCTTTAAACCCCTGATGCTATGGGTCTGGTGCAGACAGAGGCCATTTAGATTGGTACAGAATTTTGTAGTCCAAGAACTGACAGGATTTACAAGGCTGTGAGATACCACGCTCGTGAGATCCTCCTTTGCTGCTGGGCACTGTTCCTAGTGGTGTTTGGCCCACGCAGCTACCTCTAGGTAGCTCTGATCTGAGTGCCTGGCCAAGGCACATATAAGGCTGGTGGGATGAATCTTCCAGGAAGGGAATGGGTCTACCACAGTAGCAGGCAGGAAGGATTTGAGGAGTGCAAAATGCGTTTGGTCCCTCTGCTTGTGTTGCCTGCCTTATGTGGGACAGGAGAGGGTTTGACTTTTTTGGAGCTGTAGTGCTTACGGGTAGCTCGTGAGCCAAACTGAAGGATGTGGCCCCCACACTCCAAAGTCACTTCTGAAATAGTCCAAGAATTCTAGTTTTTGATCTTTATAATAATTTGATTGTTTTTAATCCACATTACAAAATGCAATACCAGTCACTGTGTTCTTGCCTCTTGCACTTTTGCTGCAGAAAACTGTGAAGTGTTTCCCCCCCGAGTTACCTTTGTGGTGGGCTACTGAGCACTGACTGTAGGGAGTCTCTGCAGGAAGAACACTCACTACCATATGCATTTTCTCCTAGCTGGAAACTTTGCTTTCAGAGACGCATCCTGGTTGCGAAGCCTCAGCCATGCAATTAACTCTCAGCAGGTGCATTTCATACTGCATCAATGAGTGCCTCCTTACAGAGACTTCATCACTTTCAGAGCAACAAAGATGTCCCATGGTTTTAAATGTCACAAATTTTTTTGGACTTTGTCTTTTACTAGTTGATGTTTATTGCTGCCTTTTTCTGTACTGAGTATTCTATCAATCATTTTATTTCTAATAGAACTTACCCTAGCTACTTCTGTACATATCTTTGTCCTGTAGACATCACAATTACCAGTCCATAAGGCGACCTAGCAACATCTTTTTCATTTTCACAGTACACCACCACCCAGGTGCATTTCTACTGGTGATTTTTTGCCCTGTACCTTCAAGCTGCTAAGTGGCTTCAGTTCTCATAGGGGAAATCAATAAGATTTGTAACACCTTGAAGGAGGTAATAAGCACTTTGAAGGATCAGCTCTTAGGCCTCAACTTCCTTACTGATGAATTTGCCATGACAATAATTCCTGAAGTTTCAATGTCTCTGTAAGCCCTTGTCTTGAGAATCTGAGCTACTATTATGGAGAATAAAAATGAAATAAAACTAAAATATCCCATAAATCCCTTTCTAATCTCAGTGCCTTAAGATCTGTACTACTTAAACTCTTAAGTCATCTGGCCTCATTTACAGACTATTTGGGTGTACTTGCTAATATGATCAAGTTGATACTTTAAAATGGGGACCAAGCCCTTGAGTGATGCCCTCACTGGGAATCAATTGCTTTTTAAAGCGGAGGTGGTACAGGTGAACAAGAATAGCTTAACATGAACTCAGAGAATAATTTTTCCTCTATGTTGAATAATAATTGAAAAGAATAGTAATTTTAGGCACACACCTGCAAGAGCTTAGCAGCGCTTAGTCAGGTACTACAGAGGAAAACCTTTTTTTGACCCTTCAGAAGACAGTAATTTAGAAGGTAATAAGTACCACATCACAGTTCTCATTAACAGGAGCAGAAAGAACCACTTCATCAACAACTTTAATTTGGTATATACTGCTCAATCTTTGCTTTCCATTGCAAATCACAAATGACCTCATACACTCCCAAAGCTGTTGAAGACAGGGCTGCAAAAGCATTTCATAAGAACGATACTTTAAGTTATAAGAAGTTGGAGGGTAAGTATTGATGAAGAGCAGAAAATTGAAAGGAAAACTTGAATTTAATGTGAGTAAACGTGTTACAATCACTGTTCTTTAAGACATGTAAACTGTGGTGGGAAACCTTTAAGGGTAGCTCCAGAAAAAGTCACAGCAGTAGTAGTAATAGCAATAACAGAAGGTATATCAGTTTGCATAGGCTTTTCTGTAATTACATTTTCCTCACTTTGAACATAGAGCCTCGGACCTTTAGGGGCTCCAGCTCCACCTAAGATTTGCAGGGCTGCCTGACCCCTTACTGCAAATCCACAGCTGGAAGCTTGGAGATAACAGAACCCAGGGTCAGTACAGAACTTCTAGGTGTTTCAGAACTTCTCTTTAGAAGTCAGAACTCTGAAGTCCCTAGATGGAAGAGGGACTTCCACAGGTTCCTGAATGTAGGATCCTGCCTTGCAAAATATGGCTAGGGCCCTCTGAGAGCTGCCACCACTGCTTGGCTCTCTGGTCCGTAGTAAGAAAGGAGTTTTGAGGAAAGAAAAGCAATCTAACCTGAGAAAAACTTCAAGACATACCTTGAGTGAGCCAGCTGCACTGTTGTCTTCTCGAGATGATGCCTGCAGTTGGATAAGTGAAGAACAAGTCTCTTGCCTGAAAAATGTTGAATGGAATTTTTATTTTTGGATTAACTGTTATCCTAGAGACCAGCTGAACCATCTGAATCATCGGATTTTACCGTTGTTATGTGGTTAATCCAATGGCAACTCATGTGAAATATTGGTCCTTCAGGTAACTGATAGATTTCTGTATTTACACAATACTTAGTTGTTTGCTTTAGAAAGTTAAAGAATATCTGATGTATAGAATGCAAAGAAGCCAAGCTGATTCTTCAGCTGGCTTCAAACACAAGTCCACACACAAACCTCCCTGTAAACAATATTCACATATATGATCTTTTCATGTGCTCTCTAGTTCATGCTTATTGACTCTCTGGGAACAACTTGCATAAGTCAGCTGCTGTGCTCAAGTAGTTGCAATCTCCAAATGACTAAGAGAACAACCTAGCAACCATGTGCAGTTTAATCCTGCTGCACTGAGCCAAGTATCTTCCACAGAGTTTTGGGCACATACTGATATCTAATCTGTTTTTTTAACACTTTAACTGTTATGGCAGCTATTAGGTCAGTGCAACACCATTCTTCTTAATTATGTTATTTTGGCTAAGAATCCAATTTATACCTTTCAAAAATGACACAGATTTGTTCTTTATTTGGCAGGACATAAATTTGCAGCCATAACATATTGATCTGAAAGACCTCCATTTGATAGCTGTCACTTGAGAGCCCTTGGGCTAAATTGTCTCTCTTTTGCAAGTTCCTTTGCCTACGAAGCTTTGTGTCATTGTAGCTAACAAGAAACTTTTACAACAGTGTAACATGAAGAATGTTTTCACTTGACTGTTTTTTTGTCTTAAATAGAAAGGTCTATTGTGCTCAACTAGACACCTGTTACGCAGTACTCAGTTGTGGCTCCCTTGTACCTATGCTGCTGAACCAAAAATAGTGCAAAGGTCAAAAATTGTCCCTATGTCATACTGTCTGAAGACAAATGTAGATTAATTAGAGGAGTAACATATGTAAAACAGAGTGAACATATGGCTTTCAGTAATTTCTTCATGGTGAAGATGAACAAAGTTCATTATCATGATTTTTTTTTATTTCAGAGGAAAAGACTTTTTTTCTTTTTTTTTGTCTAACAGTCTTTGTCAAACAAATATAATGAAGAAAAGTTCTGACCTTTTTTGTTCTGAAATTGTTTGTATGTGTATGCACAACCTGAATCTGTTTTTTTGCTGTTTCCCTACATATTTCAATTAAAACTGTGGGGAAAGTGGAAAAAAAAAAAAAAAAAATCCAAATCCACCCAAAAGATAAATTATTTAATCTTTCCAGTATTTCACAGAATCACAGACTGGTTGAGGCTGGAAGGAACCTCTGGAGCTCATGCAGTCCAGTCCTTCTGCTCAAGTAGGACAGCCTGGAGCAGGCTGCCAAGGACAATGCCCAGAAAATATAAATGAAAGTGAATATATGTTAAAAGATAAATGAGAGCTGCCTAGATACATGAGAGCTGCTATTATTATCCTGACAGAAACATAGCAAATGTGTTGAAATATTTTGCAGAAAAGCATGCAAGAAAGCAGCTTAATTCAAAGTAGGCTTTTTCAGTTGGTCAAACAGCTAGCACTGGGAGAATCAAAGGATGAACACCCCTTCACAACCTAACACCTCTCTCTGCCATCTCATCATGGTATTAATATGTTGACCTAGAGCACATTTGACTTCCTACTGTTTCTTCCACCATCTGTGGGGATAGTGATTCCAATGCGATATAAATATTAAAGTAGTTGCACAGAAGATGTGATGCTCATTGAAGGGAAGTGAGGGCAGTCAAATTAAAGCAGATCCCTTCGCACTTCAGGTTATTGTCTCAGAAAGGGCAAGGTTTTTACCAGATACGTAGGAGGATTAGGGAGTCAAAAGAGATAGTCCATCTTTATTTCACATTCCAAAATGACTAGGGCAATCAAAGATGACATGTCCTTGGATTTACCTTTTTCCTAAGTTTTTACTTCCAAAGATAAGTGTGTTTATAATTCTAGGGTAATTCTGCTCCAGGCTAACAAAAGTTCATGACCTCTGTCCCCTTCTTTCCTTACCGAAACTGATACCCTTTTCAGTCCCAGGGTGCTATTTGCTGGGAATGAACAGATGTAATTTAAAAGTTGTGGGAACAAACCTCTTGTGTGGGTCTTCTAACTCCTTAGGAAATCATTACCTTTGTTTCCAACTTGCACTTTTGAAGAGGCATTTTTTGACCTTTTTTATAACTTTTTCAATCAGTGCAAAATTTTCTCCAAGCAAATTTCCTCTTTTGTCCATGTGTAATGCCCGCAATATGTAAGAAATGCTTTCAGCTGATTATAATCTTTAGAGTTTGCAGCTTGGTTAAATAGTATTGTAAAGAAAAGACCTAGTTGTCCAACTGTAACCCCCCTGTCCACTCCCAAATAGAGTCCTTCTTGCTGCCTTTTCTTAAATGTTGCATGTATGGCTGTGATAGTGGTGAGTAAGAGATCTATAAATGGGTTCTGGTGAGGAGTAAACATCATGTGGTCGTTCTCTTTGGAAGCTTGTTGAGTGGGAGGCATTTACTGAACCTCAGTGCACTTGCTATAATCACTGATTTTCTATGAAGTGCTAATAGGATATGTCTGTTCTCTCCTTTGTAAAGTTACTTCTTATAAAACAGTGTGCCTTAACAGAATCTTAGGGTTAAATATGTAATGCTGGAAGCTGCTCAAATAAAGAAAAATTTTATTTAGCCCTCATGCTAGGTGATTCATGCATGGTCTTTAATTATATAATATTAGCATGAATATGGTCATTTTACTACATATATGGAGATGCAGCCAAAATCTGGATTCATTTCAGGCTTCATCTTCTTTCAGCTAACATGTTGTATAAGAACAGAAAATACTGACAGTTGGAATTACTGGTGCTTTTTATAGGGTAAATCTTCTATCTGCTTGCTGTTAACAAGTTCGGGCATATTTTCAAGGGGAATAAGAGGGAGATGCAACAATAAAAACTGCCATTTTGAAGAAGAAAAAAGTTGAAATTTTGCAATTCATTATTTAGGTTTATTTTTGAAGTTGCATCTATGTTGAAGAGTGCATAAATTAAATAATTTCTTACATTAAAATAACCATTGCTTTTCCATGTAGTTAGAAAACTCAGGGACTCATTTTTCTTGTCCCATAAGCTAACACTGGCATCAGACCAACCTCGATCACAGCCCTGTGGATTCTCAGACAGTGAAGGGAGAAAGTCTTGAGGGCTGAGAAACTCTCAAATTCCATGATCCTAAAAAGCTCCTAAGTATGTGCTTATGTCCATCCTTAACCAGGGCAATGTTGGAGCACTTGCCGTCAAGTACATCCTTTTCTGTTTCCTTTAAAACGGCAGAGTGTTATTCAGTATAATAATGCTGATTGGAGTGGCAGGGGAGGCTCTGGTAGATAAGCTGCAGCAGCTGAAGGAATAACTAGGGAACATAACTGTGAGGATTATTAATGTACCATAAGCAACCTATTTTTGAGTTTACAGACTCCCATTGATCTCTGGAGGAGTTTGAGCTCTAAAAATAATGTGCCTTTGAGAGCTGAGAGAGAGAGAATTGGAGCTGGCCAGGGGAAGGTCTGAGTGGACTGGGGCATCAAGGGGAGATAATAGAGGGTCTGCTGACTGCAGAGGAAGTCCAGGTAGCAATTATAAGCAATCAGACAGCAGAGACTAGACCTGAGATAAAGATAATATCATTAGCAGGTGTTAAAACACCACTGCTTGCAGTATGCTTTAGACAAAATTCGAGAAGAGGGGGCTTGATTTTCCTTACATCTGAGCACTGAGGCAAGGTTTATCATCATGGCAATTTGGTTGCTCCTGCATTTGGATAGGAAATGGCAGGGTTCTTAGAAGCTTTAGTATGTTTTTGCTCATACTTCCAATTAACTAGTCTTGTAGGTGCATAGCTTTCTAAAAGACTGGTTTTCCTTTGAGTAAAG
>JANRGW010040271.1:0-69539 GCA_024733675.1 Psilopsiagon aymara | reverse complement strand
CCTCTGCTATCTCAAAGTTCTCCCTGCAGCTGCTCTAGCTGAGAAATCCTCCACAACAAGGTTCTTTACACCCACAAGGAGGCAGAGCACAGAGGGTGGATTTATACCCTGCAAACATTGCCCTGAACTGAAGAGCAAGACTGTTTGATAAAGAGATCTAGCACAGGTAGTACTATGTACATATGGTACCATGGCCTCTGTGGTGACACACGTAGGGAACATGCACACGTGTTGCATGAAAGTGGGAGGTGTCCCTGCCCATGGCAGGGGAGTTGGAACTAGACAATCTTAAGGTCCTTTCCAACCCTAACTATTCTATGATTCTATGAAGCTCTTCTGGAAGAGATAAATAATCATACACTAGAGACAGTCCAAAATCTTCCCCTCTGAGCTGCTGGGGTTTGGTTCTTCTCTATTCTCCAGAAATGTGGGTTTGTTGAATGAACCGTCATTTGGCCTTTATGATTATGCACTCTCCCCAGAGAAAATGGATAGCTGGTTGAACATCTGCCCAGTTTAGTCCTCATCAAGCTGTACTGCGCTATTGCCTTTGTAGTTGTTTTTTTGTTGCTTGGTTGGGTGGGTTTTTTCAGGGGTGAAGCGTAACACTATCACTATGCTAGTGCCAAAAATCCTCTTGTGTTAGCATTTTGCTGACCTCGTTTCAGGTTCAGGCACATTGTGGGTTTCTCAGCCAGTTCTGAAACAGTGATGCAAACCAGCTCTCCAAAGCCTCATCAGTAAGAGCTCATACTGAACACCTGATGGCTGACTCACCACGTCAGATCCCACCAGCTTGTGTCCCCAAAACAGTTTGCACCCATCATTTTGCTCCCATGCATCCTCCTGCATATGTTCCCAGGGGCCAGCATCTCTCCAGCTTGGAGACGAGGTTTGGGGAAATATTGCTGTGCCAACCCTCTGCAATGCGACAGCTTGGCTTGGCCCTTGGTACTCTAGTCTGTATGCTGGAGGTAAAGCTTTATTATGCTGACTTTCCTACAGAGATGGGAGTTAGAGAAGTGATGGAGAGCTGTTAGACTGCTCTGTGGCCAGGCAGTCTCCTGGCAAGCATGGGTTACTACAGAGACCATTTAAAATTAAGAATTTAGGAGTGGAACAGAAGGGCTGCAGGGACTGCCAGGGTCTCTGGGTCTGGTCTTGCAGCTGCCATCTGAAAGCCACACAGGTTTGCGTAGGCAGCAGCCAGACACTCACCATAAAGCACTCAAAAAAGGGGACAGGAGACATCAGTGTCATGCATGTCTTTAATCACTAGCTGGAAACTATGAGACACCAAGGTGGAGATGAGCCTGGTGGAAAGAGAGATGTTGCATCAGAACAGACAGGCATTTCTCACTGTCCAAATTACACAGGTGGAAACAACCTTGAGCAAACACTCTGAGAGCTGACAGGCAAGCACTCAGAGGTCAAGGAGTCCTTGAACTTGGGCTATCTGTGCCCCAGCAGTCCCTCTGTGTGAGGGTGCTTACATAGGTGAGCTCCAAGCTCTGGTTTGCCGGGACCCTGTCTTGTCCCAGAGGGGACAGATTGCTCCTGCATGATCTGTGCTCCTCCCCTTGCAGGCAGTGACCTGAGATACGGAGGGAAAAAGGTCAGAGGCTTCTACTAGAGTTGGGTGCTGGGTTTGCGGCATGGGAGAGATGCGATTTATTTCTAGAATATCTCTCATCACCTGAGCTTTAGCATTCAGAGCTGTGATGCTGGCAGGCTCAGGGACTGTATCAGCCTGGTCAGAGCTCAGAGGCTCTGGGGAGATGTGGCTGCTTCCATTGGTTAGAGCCAGGTCTATGCTCAGAAATGAGAAATGTGAAAATAAGTGGTCAGCATCTGGGAGCACTTTAGCTCAGGTGAATCCCCATGCATACTGCAGGCAGGCTCAGGGGGCCAAGGCTCTTGTTTCTTCCCCTAAAGTGATGTTTCCACCTCTCCTTGCCTTGCTCAGCCACTTACCCCCCAGCTTTTGGAGCAGAGGAGCCCCTGGCAGCCTCAGCCATCCCAAGAACACCCCTCTGCTCCATAGGCAGGCTGCTCCTGTGCACTGCCCGGGCATGAAAACCAGCAGGCAGGGCTCCTGCGTACTGTGCACACCAAAGGCAGCCTGAATCAAGGTTACGACATCTACCTTAACTCTGGCGTTTACTGACCACATGTGGTTTGGCTTAGTAACCTTATATTGTTCATTATATTGTTCATTAACCTTATATTGTTCATTTCTTCTGGTTGTTTTTTGCTCTCTCAGTGGTGGCTGCAGGGTTTTTCTTTTACATCCAGCTGACTGTCCCTTAGAAACTCCTCAGAACAGATCACACTGATGTTTCCCCAGGCTTTATCAGCTATGCCCTCTTCTCCTCTAGCTTCTGAGCCATCCTCTCATTACACCCAGCTCAGGCTTCAGAGGAGGTCCAGGCTTTTTGTCACCTGATCTCTAAGACCTTTCAGAAAAAGAGCCGAGTACATGTGAGCGGTGACTCCTTTTAGAGTCAGTAAGTTTTCAGTGTATGAAAGTGCACAAAGCTCTCCCCGTCACGTCCTGCCGAAGATAGAGCTACAGCTGTTTCATCAGAATTTCAGCAAAAAAGCCACCAAAACTGTAGTCCTACCAGCAGAAAGGTCAGGGCATGGTAAGAGAAGCACTCCCCTTTTCCACAGCATATGTAGGAATGAGGGCTTCCCTCCTGCAGGGATGGAGTTTGGTGCCTTTGGGAAGCACAGCAATGGAGCAGTTGTCCACAGTATTTTGCACCCACTGAGCCAAGCTGCTTCCTGCATCCCTGTTCATAGCATTGCCCCTTCCCAGCATTGCTGTTCCCACCCAAGCCCCATGTTATTAACCCAGATGGGTTAATAAGAGATTTGCCCAGGCTGGCAAACCCCCACAGCAGGATCATCCTTGCCTGACCTACTCTATCAGGAGATATCCCCACAAGTGCTTAGGACCCATTACTGGGCAAGGGGCAGCCAAGGATTAGAGGGAAAGAAGAAAAGTTGTGAAAAGCAAAATATTCCTGAGCAAAGTAGAAAGGAAGAAGAAACTACTCTGTGTGTGAGCAGCAAAGAGCGTTACTCTGCCCAGCACCGGGTGCTGCCTGCCCGACTTGGCCCAGCTGTATAGTTTGGCAGGAGTTTTTCCATATGCTCTCCCTCCCTTTTCTCTGCAGTCCCTTTCTCAAACTCCTGCAGAGAAAGAAAAGGCTGTTTTCAGGCACTTCTGTGCCTGTAATACAGCTCAGATGAAAAGCAGCTCTCTTGCCCCTCCCCATCCTGCCTAGAGACACTTTTCTGGAGCTTCCTAGCTTTTCCCAGTTCACTAACTCTTTCCGCTCACTTGCAGGAATGTTGGAAGCTACCAAACACACAGCTTACCGACCCGGATAGTTGGGTGCTGAAAGCAAAGGGCTGTAAGTGATGATGTACCCCACCACCCTCGGTGTTAAGCAGCAATGCTGCATCCGCAGGACTTTCCCCCTCTCCCATCACTGGGACAAACAAAGCAATGCGACAGGGAAGGGAGGAGAGATGTCTGACTTCAAATCCACCCCAAAATCCGCGTCTCCCCTCTCCATTGCTGCATACGCAGCTCTTTCCCCATGCGGCTGCAAGGCTGCGGGATGGCAGCACGTCCCGGGTGTCTCACTCGCCCCTCGGGGTCAGCCTGAGCGGCCAGCGGTGGGTTTGCCACGGCGGTTTGGGTTCCCTACCTCTCACCGGCTGGCCGAGCTCCCCCACGCCCGCCTTGCCGCCTCGCCCACCGAGCTCTGCTGCTGCCAGCCCCCTCCTCCCTTTTGCAGGGCAAGGGAGGGCGGAAGAGAGCTGGCAGCCAGGCTGGGGACAGCCTGAGTGTGCAAAGCCAAGGGGGACACTGAGCCCCCTCCCGGGCTTTGCCAGTGCGGCGGTGCCCCGGGGCTGGGCCCCGCTGGGACCGGGGGGTCGAGCCCTCGGGATGCATTTTCCTGGGCTTTGCCCCCGCGGGAATGCTGAATGGTACAGTCGTGGTGGGCCGAGCCCTTGTGCTGGGGAGGGGGCTGCGGGCTGCGAGCCTCTTCCCAGCAGCTCCGCAACAAGCTGCCTGCTTTTTTCACATCCTTTTATTTCCCTGCTCTTTCCTCCAACTTTTTTGACGCTTTCTTTGCAGCTGGGGGGTAAGGTAGGCTTAAAAGGCTGGCTTTGCTTGCAGCCCACTTTGACTAGCAGGAGGATAAAGCAGGGTGGAGACACCCAGCACTCAGCTGCGCAAGGTGCCTTGCGCCTGCAGCAGAAAGAGCTTTTCTCCCACCACTTGCATTCGAGTGCAGTTATTTTCCAAAGTTTGGGATGGTTGGCCAAAGTGCCGCATCTCCTCTGGAACCTCAGTGGGTCAAACCAGCAGCAAATGAACTTTTTCCATTCTGCAGGCTAGTAGAAGCATGCATTGGTTTGATGCAAACTGCCTGGTTTTATTTTAAGTAAGAAACAAATACCTGGGTGAGGATATTTTGCCTGGTTTATGTGCTAGAGCTGCCTGCAGCAAATGCTTGGGGTGATCTGGGAAAAGGATGGCTAAGGGGGTGCTTGCAGTGTGCAGTTTGCTCATCAAGTTGAAAATCTTTCCATTTGCTCACCTTGAGATGGTTTTTTCCCCAGCACAGCCATGCAGAAAATGGCATAAAAAGCTGCAAAGATATGTCTCCCATCTCATCCCTTGGGTTTCCTTGTCACCACTGCTACCTCAGCAGGGTGTTTAGGCTGGTGAGATAGCTTTTCCCATGCCAAAGCCATCGCTTGCCTGGGCATCGATGGGTGCAGGGCCCACCCACCACACGGGAGGGCACACAGCCGAGCTCCTGCCCAGAAATGGCCTTGGAGAGACCCAAGGATGGAAGAGATGGCATTGGAAGGAGAGCTCTCTGCTGTGAAAGGAAGGGTGCTGTGTCCGTGATGAAACATGGAGCAAGGCATACACAGGGTTGTGTCCAGCCTTAGGCAAGGTGTGAACTCTTCTGGGACAGAGGAAAACAGTGTGTATGTGATGCAGGGGTGGGAAATCCAGTTAGTCTGCAAGTGCACGGGTCAGTATTTTCTAAGGTTTCTGATGACACAGATTGACTTTGTGGAAGGGAAGAAGAGCAGTTCAAGACATCTCAAAACTGCATTTCAGAAGTGTATCTCATATGCCTGCAGGTGTTGTGTGGGGCTGTGGATGAAAGCCAGCCCGGGGCTTTAAAGCTGAGCCCCTATAATGGCCTTGCTGTTCCTGCTGCACGTGCAATCCTTTGCAACAGCCCCGCCTCTTTTCAGTGCAAGTCTGGGTGCAAACCCCCTCCTGCGGGAGAAAAGGAAACCACTGGGTAATATTTGTAGGGAGAACATGCAGCAGCAGATGGTTTGCCAAGGGAAGCAGGTGGAGAAAAAAGGCTAAGGCATTCCCCATGTCCACGCAGTGGTGATTCGCAAGCAGCCACCACTGAGGTTGTGCTTTGGATCCTCTGTGGGAAGCGGTTTCTGGGATGGGGGAGATGCAGTGGCTCAGTGCCAGCCGCGGAGGAAGCCCCGGCCCCGCTGTCTCTCACCATCTCCCGCTTCCCAGCTGCCGAGGCCGGCGGGCTTCCGGCTGCTGTTCGCCAGGAGAGCGCTGCAGTGTTGTTCAGCGACACCAGAGGGGACCCGTGCCTTGGGTTTCCCAGGGCGGACGGCTGATAGGGCGCTCGCACGCACTGTTAAGGGATGCTCCCACCCTCCGGTCTGGGTCTTGCAAGGACTCAGCAGTGTCCAGGCCACCAGCATGCTCTAGGCTGGTCATATTCATGTTTCTTTCGGTAATTTCTACATGTGCTGCTGTTGATTGCCTTGCCCTGATACTGTGGGCTACATGCCCAATAGGCATAAGACCAGCTCTCCCTGCCCAGCTCAAGCCATCCCTGTGAACAGGGGAGCTCCATCCCCAGTGGCATCTCCAGTAGAACAAGCATTGGCACATGAAGCGGGATCAATAGAGGCTTCTCCACTAGAAAACTGACCCGTGGGATTCATGGCACGGTCTTCAGGCCCAGCTCCCAACCTGAGCCCATCAATCTTGCAGCTGAGGGCTCCCAAGCCCATTTTTCCTGCTATCTGGTGACAAGGGGAGGGTAACTTGTTTGACTTTGCAGTCAGTAAGTTCCTGGCTGAGGTGGAAGAGCAGGATGTCCAGCCTTGGCAGCATGGGAGGACTTGTCATGGTCTAGAAATCTCTGTACTTCTCCTTCAGTGCTTTTCTTTTCTCATAAAGGTGAAAGCCACAGATGCGGATGAAGGCATTAACGGGAGAGTGTGGTACAGGATTGTCAAGGGTAAGTCCAGATGCCCCTTCGTGCACTGCTGAGTTTGCACCAAATTCTGTCCAGCTGCACACACACTCTCAAGAGGTTGCACTCTGTACCCTTTTGCACTTTGCAGTCCACAAAAACACCCCCTCCACCCTTAAGCAACACATTAACATTAGGGTTAATTTCTGGGGGATGATTTGTCATGGATGGACACCTAGATGCAGTAGCTTCTGGCTTGGCCAGGGTCAAACTTATATAGCTGAGCCTGATGTAGCTGGAGGTGATGGGTCCTGGGTTTTGCTCCATCACCTTCCTCCAAGATAGCTTCCTCAGCATGTCACCAGTACTGATGCAGTGGTGGTCAGCAGCATCCATCTCATTTCTTCCCCCTTCCAGGAAATGAGCACAACAACTTCCGCATCAATCCCAGCACTGGACTGGTGATGCGAGGTGTGCGGCACCTTGACAGGGAGCAGAACTCCTCTCACGTCCTGGAGGTGGAGGCCTACAACACAGAGCAGGGACCTATGAGGAGCTCCGTGCGGGTAAGGACCTTGCAGCCACCAAGGGGTGGGCAGCAGGGCAGGGTGGCAGAGGAGTTAATGCAAAATATTCAGGATGCTTCCTCAGAGAGCAGTCCTTTCCAGCCCTTGAAGGCATGCAGGAAATTGGAGAAATCTGGTATGGAAATGCTGATGCGAAGTCTCTGGGGGCTGCCTGTGGGTGGAAAAGAGCTTGTTGGGATCTTTTTTTGTTTGGCTGATTGGTTGTTTCTCTTCTTTCCTGTGACATTTCATTGCAGTAATGCTGCTAAGTGATGTGGCAGCCACTGTCGGAGGGAGTCCTGCTCGCCCAGCGAGATGTGGCTCTGCTGCCAGGAGGAAGAGCCAAGCCTCAGCCTGTTCAAAACTGTCTCCTGGCTAGACATCTGTTTAAATAAACCAGGACCCAGTGGCAATAATCTTTAGCAGTGACACATCAGCTTCCCATGGTTCCCACAGACCCAGCCCTCTGGTTGCATCTATTTTTAAACCCATTGGCGGGGTGGGCTCTGGCCAAGTGTGACGTGCCCACAGCACCAGCAGCAAGTAGAAAACCAGGAGAAGAAAGGGTGCTCCCTGGGGAAACAGCAGCTCGACCTGCTGGGCTTTGAGCAAAATTTCCCACCAAGTTTCCATCAGTTCCACATTGCAGGGTCTCTAACTGCAGGGTTATGAGCAGGAGATCCCAAAGCACACTGAAATTAACATGCAGACTGTATCCCCCTGTGGCCAGGGAAGTACTGAATCACTCCAACCATGGGGGCTTGCTTAAATCTATGATGTTAAACTCTGTGTGTTCACTCTCCATTGCATGGTGTTTGTACTACAGGTAACATTTCTCCTGTGCAGCAGATGCGTGCCACATGTTGGCAAGGGCTCACAAGCCTTCCTGGCTCACCCACGGTTTCTCTGGGGGGTTTCACAGGTGATCATCTACGTGGAAGATGTCAATGATGAAGTGCCGGTGTTCACCCAGCGGCAGTACAACCGCCTGGGGCTGCGGGAGACAGCAGGAATAGGGACTTCAGTGGCAGTGGTCCGGGCCACCGACAGAGACACAGGTAGGAAGCTGGGGGTGAGAAATACCACACTTGGTGGGGAAGTGGTGAAATCAACTATTACACAGATCCTGGCTTAGCTGGGTTGAAATTCCCGTTTGGGATGGGGTCTGCTCCATGGTTGGGGTCGGCACTGGTGGTGCCCGCCTCTTCAGGATGCTCGATCCAGCTGGCACCACGGTTCCTGCTCTGTCCCAGGGAATGGTGGTCTGGTGAACTACAGAATCCTGTCAGGGGCAGAAGGGAAGTTTGAGATCGATGAGAGCACTGGCCTCATCACAACAATCGAGTACCTGGACTATGAGACCAAAACCAGCTACCTGATGAATGTCTCTGCCACGGACCAAGCGCCCCCCTACAATCAGGGCTTCTGCAGCGTGTATGTCAGCCTGCTGAATGAGCTGGACGAGGCTGTGCAGTTCTCTAACAGTAGCTACGAGGCCGTGATCATGGAGAACATCCCCCTAGGCTCTGAGGTGCTGCGGGTCCAGGCCCGCTCCATTGACAACCTCAACCAGATCACCTACAAGTTTGACCCCAACACCAATGCCCAGGCACTCTCCCTCTTCAAAATCAATGGAATCACTGTAAGTAACTACAGCATGCGCCCTTCTGGCTTGGTTGTCCACCATGAACTTCAGTGTTGGTGGCTGACACAATTGGTATTCTTCCTTGGCAGGGTGTGATCACGGTCAGAGGTCAGGTGGATCGAGAGAAAGGGGGTTTCTACACCTTGACGGTGGTGGCTGATGATGGAGGACCAAAGATTGACTCTACGGTGGTGAGTAGCTTCTACCCACTTCCCCACTATCCTCTGTCAACCTCAAGTCACCTCCCTCTTTCTCTGGCACGCGACAGCACGTCCTAGCTGGTCTTTCTTCTCCGGGTGGAAACCCTGATCTGGGGAAACCCTGCATTTAGCTTCTGCATGTCCTAGGCTGGAATTTCTCAAAACAAAAAAAAACGATCCCAAACTTTAGAGTTTGCAGGTCACTTACCAAGCTAAAGCAGTTTTTAAGAGAGATAAATTCGAGTGCCTTGAAATACTTCACGGTGTTTTCTATTTAAGAGGGTTATATTTGGCAGTTTCAAAGGCAGCCAAGTATTGGGGTGATTTGCATTTCTCTGCTGGGGCAGGAGTCATGCGGGGTGCGCTGCCAAGAAGTTTATCTATTAAAAACAAAGGGATGCACCAACAGAGGAGCCTCTGAAACACTGCAGGGGGTACCTGCAGACTACAACACTGCTAGAACAGGATGCAGAACAGCCACTTGCATAGACCTGCCCCTCCTTGTCCCCCACTAACTCTTGGTTCTCTGTTTTCTGTTTCCTCCTCTGCTGTTTTCCAACAGAAGGTAAGCATATCCGTCACACTGGCATCATCGTGGGGGCCAGGATCCATCCCAAACTCCATATTGAGCTGTGGGGAGGGACCACGGTGGAGGTCTCCCAGCCCATCCCACCAGCACCAGCCTCTGTCACACCCCCTGGGATACGGTGCGGAGCCTGTGAGCCACCCTGCTGCTGGAGAGCAGGAATTCCAACACCCTGATCTGGCATCTGGGACAGCAGCTGCCGGATCCATCACAGCAGCTGAATGGACTCTCTCTGCTCCTGTCTCTCTGCTTTTAATTCAGTGGCAACAATAATTGAATCACCCTGAATGCACAACTCACTCCCCAGCTTCCTCTGGGATGTTGTTGCATTCAGCCTGGCCACACCTGGAGCTTGGGGCACCCGTAAATAGAGCCCCGGGAACAGAAAGGCTCTTCCTCTCCCATTTCTGTGTCGTGTTGCAGCTCTTGGATTACAAATGCGATGAGAGCATTTCCTCTGGCTGATTGTGGCCAAGGTAGCCTAGTCCCCAGTCACCTGAAGTTGGGGTGCCTCTCTGAGCATCTCCTGACTGGTCTGCCACTCACTCATATGCCTTTTCCTAGAAGGAAGCTCAGGTCTTCTCTATGCCCATCTCACTCTTTTTTAGTTAAATACATGCAGTTCTGTCTTCTTTGTGCCCCTTTAGCTTTAAAGCAAACACTACCCAACATTTGCGCTGTAAGCACAGATGAAATTGCTGCTTGTGAAATGCTTAGCAGGAAAGGTTCACCCTGAAGCAGCCTGAGTTGCTCTGCCAGCTATTTGGAGGATGAAAAAGCAGAGGGTGCTCCATAGGAAAATCCACCACTGAAAGCTGCAGCACCCTTGCACTTTCTCAGCCTCTAAGCATCCCTCCACCTCCTCCTTCTTCTCCTCTGTAGACAGGGATATAGCTTCAGCTCCTGGGCTCAAATACCTGCACCCATTCCCACATGGGATGGACAACACTGACACTGTTGGCACCTCAGAGGGGTACAATGGGTTGAGAGTTTGCTGGAGCTGTCAGTTTGGCTTTTGATGCCAGCTGGGCAGGGGTCCAGCTTTTGCCCTGGCCCTGCCTGAGCCCTGTGCCATGTCCACAGGTGACCATCACGGTCCTGGACGAGAACGATAACAGCCCCCAGTTCGACATCACCTCCGACTCATCTGTGAATGTGGCAGAGGACAGCGCTGTTGGCAAGCGTGTGGCTCTGGTCCTGGCTCGTGACCCAGATGCAGGCAGCAACGGGCAGGTAGGGAGCCTGGCACAGCAGGCTGGAGCTGCCTGTAATGCTGCGATAGTGTTTCACTGACACAAAATGCCTCCATCAGCATCTTCTCAATCTCTTCCCCTCCTCTGCACCTCTGCAAGAGCAAACTGGACATTGATGCCAAGAGTTGTCTGTGAAGTGGGTACCAGCACTCCCCAATAGAGGCATGCAGCAGGAGAGGGAAAACATCCTCCTTGGGCTGTCTGGGGTAAAGGGCTCTGTGGATCACATGTCAAAATGAGTCTGGCAATTGAAAAACCAGCTGTGATGTCTCCTACCATGGAGAATGGCAGTGAGGCCCTCCCTTGGCAAGCTGAACAGGAAGCTCTCTGACATTTGTTGTTTACTTTACTATACAGACAGGCGTTAATGAGGTTCTGTCACCCTTAATACCAGAAATTGCTAGCATCATGGAAGAGCTGTGAATGAGACTGGGGTCAGCACATGGGTGTTTGCTCTGGGGTGGCTGCAATCAGCCACCGTACCAGTGGACCCCAACATGTTCGACCTTTCAAAATGCTTGGAGACTTCCCTAGGAGGTGCTGGGTTTATTATTGTAGGGTCTCTTTCTCTCCTTCCTCCTCGCAACTTTCCCTATTTTTCTTTTCCAGGTGACTTTCTCGCTGGCTTCAGGGAACATTGGCCGAGCTTTCGAGATCCGTACCACCAACAGTACCTATGGAGAGGTGTTTGTGGCACAGCCACTGGACCGGGAGCTGCTGGATCACTACACCTTACGAGTAAGCACCAAACCACCCTGCTTGCCTCCTTTGGCTTCTTCTGGTTTGAGCACTGAGGCTGTTTTCTTGGGGCTCTGATCTTACAAATAGTATTTTTCTTGAAAATCCATCCCCTACTGCAGATCCAAGCCTCGGATGGTGGTGTGCCTCCCCGGAGGAAGGAGCACACTCTGCGAGTGAGCATTCTTGATGTCAATGACAACCCCCCTATCATCGACAGCCCTTTCGGCTACAATGTGAGCGTGAGTGAGGTGAGTACCCAGCCCTGCTTCTCTCCTTCCATCCTCCCAGCTGCATTGTCCTCACCTGCCCGGCGGTCAGACCTCACCTTGGATGATTTAAGGGTTGGTGGCCCCTTGCAAGCCCTCACCTGTGATGGCATCATAGTTTTGGGGTAGGAGAGAGCTCTGGAGGCAACTTAAGCCCATGAGCATGCAGTGACCAGCAGGAAGGAGAAGTGGCTACACACCAATGGAAATGACACCAAAGTGGCACAGGAGGTAGCACAGCACAAAACAGGAATTGCTTTCAGGAAGCAGCTCGGCAAGAGATAGATAATTAAGCAATAAAACACAATCAGGCATGAGAAAAGACAACTTATTTCCTGTCAGTTTAATTCTTGGACCGGTGGGTTTCTCAATTTGATGATGAAAAATGAAATATGAGTAATAGCTGGTGACACTTAGCTGTGAAGAACTGCTGCTCATGATTAATAGCTTTGCATTAACATTATTGCCCTGCTAGGAATTTCTTATCTATTTAATACATGTTCAGAGCTGGCTGAAGAGCAGAATTTCTGTTTTGATTTCCCCTGTAATGGGGCCATCCAACAATAATAAGCTGAGCTCTGAGTCCATTATACAGCCTTCACCTTTGCACGCGCACTGATTTCTACATTCTTGCAGGCTGTGCCAGCCTAGATAGGACCTAATGCGCTAGCTTTCTGCGGCAGGGAATCAAACTGATTCATTGCAATAAATGGGAGATGCTGTGATGTAAGGAAAAAAAGGTACAATGTTGATGTGTAGCAGCAGCTGGCTTTGGTGACTTAACAGCAAATATCACCTGTTAGTTTTATTCCATTTCTTTCTAAAAGTTAATGTAGGAAATACATTTTATTTCAGAGTTTCAAGCCAAAAACTATGTGAGCACTCATGCAAAGGGCAGAGCCTTCCACTACTAGGCCTGTGGCTGATTCTCAGCTGAGCTAGCAGTGGCAGAGCAGGTAGCCTTGTTAAGTTTTTTCATGAAGTTAAGTTTTTGCATCTATAGCAGAATCACAGACTGGTTTGAATTGGAAGAGACCTTAAGGCTCATCTAGTTCCAGCCCTTCTGTCGTGGTCAGGGACACCTTCCACTTGACCAGGTTGCTCAAAGCCATTTCCAACCTGACCTTGAACGCTGCCAGGCATGGGGCAGTCACAGCTTCTCTGGGCAACTTCTTCCAATGCCTCACCCAGCCTTATAGTCATACAATCACAAGAGTTATCTCATCTTAAATGTAGTACAGTCAAACCCCACAACAACTGGAGAAAGAACTAACCTAGAAAACAAACAAAAACATTTCTAGTACAAGCCATATATATAAATTACAGGAAGAGGATTACAATAAGGGCTTAACGAAACATCGTTTGCAGTAAGCATCAAAAAAATAGCATCCAGGAACTGGTGAAGGAGCACAGCCTTCTGCATGGCTGCTGGGTGTTGGGGCAGCAAATTTGGAACCTCAAGCACCACAATGCCTGGGAAAAACACTATTTGTATTAAAATTATGTTATTAATTGTGTATTTTCTATGTTATGAGGTGCATGTGATCTGTGTTGTGTATGTCTGTCACTCAGCCTGCCATCTCACCCTGCAGAATGTCGGTGGTGGCACAGCGGTGGTCCAGGTACGTGCCACCGACAGGGACATTGGCCTCAACAGTGTCCTCTCCTACTACATCACCCGTGGGAACGAGGACCTGACTTTCCGCATGGACCGTGTCACCGGCGAGATTGCCACCCGGCCCTCCCCACCAGACCGCGAGCGGCAGAGCTTCTACAGCCTGGTGGTCACTGTTGAGGATGAGGGCACCCCCTCCCTGTCGGTAAGCCACCAAAATGTGCTTTCCAAGGGGATGATGGAGCTGGGCAGCACTGTGGAAAGCAAACTTAGATATTGAGCGTGGGAAGGTGGAACAGGCACAGGGTGAGATGTTTTGGTGATACGGTGTTGGGGTTGTGACTCAGGGTCCAAATCTGCTGAGTATAGGTTTGGTTCAGAGCCTCCTTTGGCACCTGGTCCTGCAGGATCATCTCTTGCAGTCGCTCGGGGAGCTGCTGTCTCCCATCTGTAAATGCCAAAAATATCATGAGCATCCCAATGGGTAAGTGTGCTGGTGGCTGCAGTATTTGTCCTGCCCACCAGTTTCTCACACTCAGAGTCTGAAAGGTCTCTGGATGTTGGTCACCCATCTCAGGGTAGGGGGATCAGCATCTGAACCACGGTTCAGCTCACTATGTGTCTGTTCTGATGCCGACAAATGAGAAGAGCTCCAGTAATTACTACTATAGCTGTTGTGAGACTTGGGCAGCTTGTTGGTCATGTTACTGCCATCCAGAGTGCCCTGCCCATGGTGGGCAGGATTTAAGCTTGCATTTGGAGCCTGATATGACATCTTGTCCGTCATACTTTGTTCTGGGGATGTGATCACCTTGCTTTGTGGTTACCAGCCTGCAGGAGTGCCCAGCAACTCCATTTGCTGCAGCCTGGCTTTTCTCACTCCTGCATTCTGTGCTCCACAAGTAACAAGTTTCATTATTTGGGCCTATAAAGAGGACTCTGGCATGGGAGGGTCAAATGAATGAATAACATTTGGGGCATTTTTCAGCTCTGAGTCCCTCCTAACCCCACAGCTCTGCAGGGATGTGAGCGATCAACTGTGTGCAGAAAGCAAGCCCAAATTGTGAGATGGGGAGGCGTGACACCCTGCGAAACGCCCTGCCATCCTTCCTTCCCCAGCCCCTACCTGCTATCTCTTGCCATCTCTCTGATCTCCCAGCAGAGCTCTCTCTGCAAAGCCCTGCTCTACATTTTGAGGAAGCAGGTTGCAAACAGCAGTGTGAACTGTGGCTTGCAATTCTCACTTCAGGCTTTGCACTCTCAACTGCTCCCTCCTGGGTAGCTCACACACCTTCTTGTACATCGCCGTCATTTTCTTAAGCCATGCTGCCACTGTGGCTTGAATCTAGTAAGTCTCTTCCCCCAGAATGAGAGAAGGTACCTTTGTGTAACTGCAGCACCCAATACTGCCAGCTCCTCCTTGTCCCCATCACCCCAGCACCACAGGAGCATTGGTGATGCTGTCATGGTGAGGAATGCCCTGTGCTAAACTGGCAAATCCCATTGCCATGGCAATGCCCTCTTCCCTTCCCAGTGCCAGAGAGAACAAGTGGAACAGCTTATCAATTCACACTGGTGCAAAGCAGTGTCCCAGCAGCCTCACTTGGGTCACCCAGCAGGGTTTCTGCTGCATGGCCACCACATCACCGGTGAAAGTTATGCCAGCAGCAACAATCAAAATCCTGCCATGCTGAAGCAAAACAAAGTGTCCAGTGACCCAATTCCTTAGTGGAAAGGAGTTTCAGCCCATTTCAGAGCTTGAGGATGCTTAGGTCTTGTGAAAGGCTGTCCTGCAAGTCACTTGGGGACTGCTGGCTGCATGCCTGGATCATGAAATGATGTCTGTCAGGAGTTTGTCTCCTACTGCAGACTTTGGTTTCACAAGTCTGGGCTGATGCAATGATGCACAAAAGGGGATTATTGTCTATAATTTGTACGTGTACTTCACGTACTTCCTGTACTTCAAGATTTGGCCTTTTGAGTATGGGAGAGGCAGAGGAGACAGAGCTGGAAGAGGACTTGGAAGTCCCGGGATGATCTGTGATATCCAGGACAGCAAGGGTGCATGGAAGACTGTCCATCCTCTTGGCCAGTCTAGAAATGCAGGGGATAAAGGCTAAAAATGCTGATGATAAAAGGAAAGCATTTACCCCAACAAGCACTGCAGGAAAGAAATCCTTCACGAGCTGGTGAGCTGCAACTGGAGGGTCCTGGTGTCCTTACCTGGGAATTACAGGAGCCACCCAACGTCTGTTTGTCACTGGTACAAGCCTGCAGCTGCACCTCCCCAAGGGCTGGCCCTGCTCCAGAGTCTTCAGGATGCTTCTGGCAGCAGAAGGAAGGATGCCTGGCCAAGGGAGCTGCATCAACCACATGTGCTGGAGCTGGATTTCTGATATCCACAGACCCCAGGCACTGGTGCTGCCCTGAGGCAGGGTGGATCAGTAAAGCTGCTCAAATGCCTATCTCGCAGCCACCCCGAGCCAGGGCTGCTTCAGCCTCTGCATCTTCTGTTCCCATCCACCTGCTCTGAAACAAGAGTTCAGGTGAAGCTCTGCAGCTCTTCAGTCTCCTCATGAGCAAAGCCCTAGGTGCTGATGCAGTGGAAAACAGCCAGCAGCACAGCACCAGTTCAGTGTGTGCTTCCAAGTTAGGCACTTACAAGAGCTGGAGGCCTCATCAAGGTCCTAAAGGGCATCTTGCTGGGTCACTTTCACCATGAGCATCCTCCCCAAAGGTACAGCACCATGCCGTCTTCTCCACCACCGTTGAGGCCAGGGTGAAGTGCCAGAACCCAGTGTGCCAAGGCTCCTGCTGAATGCCTGCAGGGCCATTGCCTCTCCCCCCTAAAAGTCTAGTTTTCCTTCTGACAAGCTGACCAGGTAGGAAACAGTCCTTGATGTCACTTACTGCCCCGATCTGCCACATCAGTGCGTCATGTCAGAGAATATGGCTGCTCATCTCACTTCTGCCTGCTCACCACAGCTGCCTGCAGCACAGGGCATACCCTGCAACACAGAGAGAAACCTGTTTTCAGTAAAGCTTTTTTCCAGCATCAAACAGTGCATTCCTTAGCAAATGGACTAGGGAAGTGATTGTCCCCCTGTACCTGGCACTGGTGAGGTTGTCCCTCGAATACTGTGTTCAGTTTTGGGCCCTTCTCTGCTGCAAAGACATTGGCACGCTGGAGTAAGTCCAGAAAATGGCAACAAAGCTGGTGAAAGCTGGAGCACAAGTCTGGGGAGCAGCTGGGGAAACTCGGGGTGTTTAGTCTGGAGGAAAGGAGGCCTGGGGGGGATCTTATCACTCTCTGCAACTATCTGAGAGGAGGTTGTAGTGGGGTGGGGGTCTGTCTCTTCTCCCAGGTTACAAGCGATAACAGCTTGTAGGTTACAAGAGGTTTGTAGGTTACTCCCAGGTTACAAGAGGTAACGGCTTCAAGCTGTGCCAGGGGAGGTTTATATTGGGTATCAGGAAAAATGTCTTCACTGAAAGGGTTGTCAAGCATTGGAACAGGCTGCCCAGGGCAGTGGTGGAATCACCGTCCTTGCAGGTATTTAAAAGATGTGTAGATGTGATGCTTAGGGACACCGTTTAGTGGTGGACTTGGCAGTGCTAGGTTGAGGGTTGGAACTGATGATCTTAAAGGTGGTTTGCAACCTGAATGATTCTATGATTTTGTGATGATTCTATGACTTGGAAAGGGTTTCAAAGCAGTTAGGGCCCACAGGCAGGCAAATGCCCTGTGTGCCTTTCCAGCTGCAGCTGCTGGGACAGGGAGATGGAAGCGCCAGAGGCACTGAGCGAGCTTCCCCAGCAAAGCCAGGAAAGGGGCTGAGCTGTGGCTGGCAGTAAAGCACAAGTCCTGTGCTCAGGAAGTTACGTCTGCAGTGGGGGCGTTGGTGCTGGCTTCTTTATCCCTCTTCCTGCGGCCAGACCATCTTGAAGTTCCTCTTGCTGTAACCAGCACAGGATTAATCAAATCCTGCAGCAGGCCAGGGTGTCCCCTCCCCCTGCAGAGGCAAATGCTGCTTCCTGCAGCCACGTAGTATGAAAATCCAGTGTGCTGCCTGGGATGCTCTGCCAGGGCATGCTGCCTGGTATGGCTATTGCTTAGGTCTGACACTGTTTTGATATGACTAATGTTTATGTTTGTCTAGTGGAAATTTCCCCCCCACTTTACAACAGAAACAGAAGCAACAGAAAACAAAACAAAGACAGAAACACACCCTTCAAGTAACAGTGTCTACCACAAGGTTTTATATCCTCACTAGGGGTTGAGTCACACTGGAGCCTGACCCATGGATTCTTTTGGAAAGGAAATGCCAGGGTGCTGTGATCAGACAGAGGATGCTGGGAGCGCACCTGCAAACCATGCGGCATTGCAGGGTCCTGCAGCGTGGCTGAAAGCAGTGGCTCCAGGGATGGGTGGTTTGGCCCCAGGAGGATGAGGGGAAGCCAGGCAGAGTGTTTCCCAGCACCCGCTGCATGCTCCTATGCCTCTGCCTCTCTGCAAGGGCTCTCGGCCATGTCACGGGAACATTCTCCTACACCCCCCAGATGAACTTTCTATTTTACAAGCATTTTTAAAAAAAAACAAAACCAAAACCAAACCAAACCATAATCATCCTTCTTTTTTTTTTTTTTTTTTTTTCTTTTAATCAGCACTGATAATGAAAGAAAGAGAAATTCCCCTGATCCCAAGCTGAGGATAAAATTGCAGCAGAAATAAGGCTTCTCCCAACATGTGTCCAGCTGAAAAGGCTGCAGCCTTTCATGTCCATGACCATCTCAAAAGGCTGGTAGGGAAGGAGGGTTCCATCAGCGGCAGGGAGCCTCTCCCCTTCCTGTTTTGCAAAGAAAAAGGTAGTACAAGGTTGGCCAGTGACCTTGTTTTGTCTCGTGGTGGATAAAGTACTTTACCATCCGCTCCCAGAGAGGATGTTCAGAGATGCAGAATCAGGTTGATATTGCAAAGCTTAAACCTCTGGCAATAAGTTAAGTCCTTGGGGAGGTTTACAGGTGCAGGTCATCCTTCCTTCCCCACATCCCCAGTTTTCAGCTAGCCTATAAAACGTGAGCAGTACAAAGCCATGCTCTTCTCCATAGAAGTAGTTAAAAACTGAAATCCGGGCAAGAGAGGTTCACTTCCAGCCCCAGGGCAGAGGCAGACAGGAGATGAGGTCAGGGCTCCTGCTCCCAGCTTCATTGTGTAAGGGTTTGCTGCCCATGGCCGTGCTGCCCTCCGCAGGGTCCCAGCTGGGCGCATGGCACAGTGGCTGCCAGGCCTCTCCCTAGTGCCACTGGGGGATGTGGTTTTGTCCGGGCTCTTTACTCTTTCAAGGAATTTGGTGAGTCAGGAACAGGATCTGGAAAAGGACAGACCAGGGGTATTAGTCCAGCTGAGAGCTATGGGGATGTGTTTCGGCAAGCAGCAAAAACTCTGCTTTTGTATGGAAAAGAGACTTTGAGTCCTTCCCATCTTCAAATCCCTGGGACTTGATGTCCCACATAATGCAGAGTTTGCAGCCAATATTTTACACACACCCCCACTTTCCCATTCATCCCCCTGGCTGCCCCTTTCCTTCCCACCCCTCCTGCCATGGCCTCCACGGGGGCTCAGGATTGCCGGTCACTCACCCAGCGTTGGGAAGAAGCAGTCCCCGGGGCTGGGGGGAGACAGTGGGGTGCCAGGCTCAGAGAGTAGGTGCCGGCCGGACTCGGAGAGCTGCCGGCTGGCCATGTAGGAGAGTTGGGGTCGGGGCCGTGGCTCCATGCTGGCCGAGGGAACCGCCTCAAAGACAGGATTCTCAATACCCTGGGCATTGCTGGAAGAGAGGGGAGGAGAGGGTGTGAGAGGTGGGGATTTGCGTCTTTAGTTCAGGAGCCTTTTTTATCCCTAGGGATAAAGCTGAGCATTTGGAACAACAGGCAGGCCAGGGAGCAGGTTCAGGCAGTGGCACCTCAGGTGAGAGCAAGCAGGAAGCCTGTTGCAGAGGGGAAGCTTAGCTGAAAGGCACCCTGGTTTCAAGTTGTCAAGTGTGGGAAGATGTGTGCCCTTGGTACAGGCAAAAAGAAAGGAGGCACTTCCCATTCAAAGGAAGGGAAGAGGAACAGGGCTGCCTGCAAAAGGACAGGATTCAAGGCGTAAGTGCAACCAGCATCCCCTTTGTCCTAGTGGGCTGAGGATACATGCTAGCTTCAAGTGGAGGAGAGGACAGGACAAAACCCTTGCAAGGTCCAGGGTGCAGGCAGAGGGGTGTGCAAGGAGGTTGAGGGGAGCTGGAAGCACATGGGTTTCCTCACCTCTCCATCCTGACAAGCTCATGAGCACCTGCCAAAGACAAAAAACAGTTGGTGTGAGTGCTGGCAGCATGGAGCCCAGTGTCAAACCCAGACCCACTGCCAGCACTTTCCGGTGGTCCCATCCACATCCGATTCCTCCTCTTTCTCTGCATCCTTCACACACTTTCTCCCTTCTTTACCTTCAGCCCCTTCTTTGCTCACAAATCTCCTTCTGCAATCTCCCACCTTGTTTACTCCCCAACCTAGCCTCCACCTGGACTGAAACCACAGCCTGTGAAGGAGGGGGAAGGAGGCACTTATGCCAATGCACAGGGTGAGGTGAGCGCAGTGCAGCATCTGGGCTGCAGCCTGGTCCTGCTCTTGCCCAGATGCACCCACCACTTGCTGATGACACCCTCCTAGGGCTCTTAAAAATGCCACCCCAGCATTTGGTTGCCCCTGTGTTTGTCCAGGCAGCACCCTGTTATTGATCCACTCACCCCTTTTGCCACAGCCGCAGCAGATCCTGCAGGCTATGTTACACAGGTGTGCTGGATGTCTGTACGGAAAGCATCCTGAGCCGAGATGCATGAGATTTGGCCCAGACTGTGATGATGGAAAGCACCTGGTAAAAATAACCTGTAGCTAACCTAGTCCAAGACACCCATGAGCAAATTTCCCTGGAAATTTGCCATCCTTCTTGGATTAAATAGCATCCAGGTGACGCTTTGCAGCATAAGATGGAAGCTGCATCCCAGCCACAGCAAAATGTGTGCATGAAGGCATGTAGCCAGTCTTTTCAGCCCAAGATGGATGTTGAAAGCACAGTTCCCGTTCTCGTGCTGGCATCACACCCACTGCTGCTGCAAATACCACTTCTCCAAAGGGTTTGCTCAATGCCACGCAGCCTCCCACTGAGCTTGTTGAGAGAAACCACAGGGCCCCTGCCTTGCCCAAGCCCTGATGAAATGGTTCTGCTGGTTAAGGTGGTGCCCCTTTCTGTTTAATTACTGAAATCACTGGGACCCAAGCACGGGCAGGACCTGGCAGCATCTTGATACCGTCTAGTTTTCTAGGGCTTGGTGCAGTGTGGGGAGACCTGGCTTGCTGCAGTCCTATTGCCTTAGACATAAAAGGGTCTTTTTAATAAGGGGGTGAGAAAAAGCATGAATAATGCTTTTTCAATCGCTTAGAAGGCAAAGCTTCTATTTCAGGTGTATCATGGAAGGACAGATGAGTAAATGAGCCAGCTCTTGCAGGGGATGGGAAGGAAAGGGCTCAGCAGGGAGGAGGCCTGGCAGCATCTTTGTAGTCTCCCTGGGTGCCTTGCAGATATTACAGTTCCCCCTTCTATCCCACACTCCTCACCAGCAGCCTGCAGGCATGGCTGGCCCTTCCAAGAATAGCTTTGCAGGAGGCATCTGTCTGGGAGCAATCTTTGGTCCACCTTACACTGTGATCAGGGGCAGCTGAACCATCTGATCCCAGTGGGACACATCCCATCCCATAAGGGCTGCACTGACACAGCCCAGGAGATGAGATGGGTGTCCTTGCAGGCAGCTGGCAAGGGGAGGGTACGTACGTCTGCTGCTGACAGCTTGTCTCTGCTTGTAAATCAGGAGCAAGATCAGGGGCAGGCAGAGGATGCCCACGATGCAGGCACCCGTTGCCAGTGCAGCGGCTGTGATATCTGCAACACAAGAGGGCAGAGCTGAAGTGGGTGATGGAGAGGACTCACCTTACATTGCCTTGGTTTCCTCAAGCCATACCAGAAGCATGGGGCAGGACTGGCATTGCCCCACGTCTGGTGCTATGAGGCTTTCACACACACGGGTGGTCCATTCTGAGCAGGGATTCATGCTGGGATGCATGCTGGTTCCAGAGATAAGCCCTGAGGCATCAGTTTTGGACCTGTACAAAAATCCTCCATTGCTGGAGGACATCCCAAGGTCCGTCTTTGTTCTTCCAGATATGAGGAGAGACGCAGGAGCCCTGATAAAGCCCTTTGAAGTCAGCAGAAGGGCTCCCTGCAGTTTCAAAGAGTGCTGACTTCAACCCATGGCCAGCTCGTCAAAATTAGGCTGCCTCAAAGTACTCAGGCAACAGAGAGCTTGCTACCCAAGGCCCCTGCTAACAAATACTAACAGTACTTCCCAGAGAGGCTCCCCAGAAAGGCTGGCAGCCTTGCAGGCATGTCTGTGGCCATCAAGGTTCATATGGGATGGGAGGGTCAAGGGCTACCTAAATCAAGGGCAAATTCAGCTCAAGCCCTTCTCTCACACACCCATGTGGGGAAGCAACTTCTTGGTCCATGTGTGTGGTTTGGAGTGGGGGGAGGTGTTTCCCCTTTTCTTTTTTGCCTGGCAGGACAGGGTGTTCCAGTGCTGAGGGGTTGAGGCAGAAACCACTACTCGTGGGGAGCAGGGGCAGTTTCCCATGGCTGGGCTGACCTTAACCATGCTGTAAACCAGTTTTAGCAATATCTGCCCATTTATTACCCCAACAAACAGGGTTAGATAGAGCAACCCTCTGAGGCATCACCTCCAGCAGTCAGGCACTGAGCACTCAAACAAGGTTTGGATTTCCACTGCTGGAGCATCTCTGCTTGGGGGCATGGGCTTGTGATGATGGTAGGGAGTTGCAAGAGGTTCCTGCAACTCTTTACCTTTCTATCCCTTCCCATCTGCTCATGGCAGCAGCCACTAAAGCCCCAGTCATGCTTTGCAGGGCTCAGGTGATTTATAACTCCAGGGTGAATGATCCCTACACGTTTCAGGGCAGTAGTGTCCAGGTGCTGGGCCAGAAGAGGCTCTCCTCAGCCTCAGGTTGTACGTGTCAGATACACCCATGGGGACAGCCTCAGAAATCACTCTCCCACAACCAACCGTGAGGTTGCATCTGGACACTGGTGTGTTTACAGCAAGCAGGCATCCCTAGGGAAATACATGGGTGAGAAGAGCATTGGAGAGGTGGGGTTTTCCCTTTACCTTTGCTGGTGGCAGTATGAAATGTGCAATTTTGAAGCCCTCCTCTGCCTGTGGAGGAGAAAAGCATGTTAAATCTCAAGTGATTTGCCCAGGTACCACGCTGCTAATCATGGCTGTGCTTGCCTTTGTTTATCAGTAGTGAGAAAATCAGCCCAGAGCATCCCAAAAGCAAGAGTTTAATCCTGGAAAGCTTACAGCAAGATTCCTGCTGCAACACCCCTTTTCCCTCATGGCAGCAGGGCCTGGCCCTCGTCACGCAGCCTCTGGAGGTTTTTTTTTTGTCCAAAAAACCCCTCTCTCCTAACGCTGCAAATCAAGGTCAGGAGATGCTGTCCCCTCCATGTCACACCTCCTGGGTAGCTCTCCTCACTGGGCTGCAGCCCTAAGGTTATCCACAAGCCCTGCATCCCAAGCAATGCTTGCAGCCCTCGCTCAGGCTTGGATGATCAGCCAGCTCCTTTTATGTTGAGGTTTGTTTTCCTCTCTTCCAGAAAGAGGTTGAAGAAGATCAGTGAAACTATGTAGCATGGATTTTATTGCGTTCCAGCCTCTTGATTTATTTTTTCTTTATTTTTTTTTTCCTTCTAATGTTCCAATGTTCTCTGGCCCTAATTCAAACCTTCAACAGCTGCTGCTCCTTGACTCTAGCCACATGGCTTTGGCTTTCAGCATCAGCTCACCCTACCTCCCCAGCCCTAATGCTGCACCCCAGCATCTCCCACCACCCCTTATCTGCCTCCTTGCCCTGACACACCCCATGTGTGTCATGGATGCAGGGCTGTCAGGGGCTCCCCTTGCCCTCCTCACCTTGCTGGATCTGCAGCTCCACAAAGCCGTGAGCTACCTGCAGGGTGTGGGGTTTGCCATGCTCCCGCCTGGCCTCCACAGCGTAGCAGCAGTAATTTCCACTGTCCTGCAGCGTCAGGTTCATCACCACAATGTGAAAGGCACCATGGTGGTCTGGGACAAACTCCACTCCATGATGGCTGGCTTGCCCCCCAGCAGGGGATTTTTGGGTGCCATTGCCTGGCAGCTCATGGTGCCTTCCCAGGTCATGGTGCAGCTCCTTCTCAGTGACGTTACGGATGTGCTTCTTCTCAGAGCAGCTCTGGTCACCATTGCTGCTGAAGTACCAGGTTTTGTAGAGCAGGTCATGGCGGTCGGCAAGGGGACCACTGATCCGGCAGGTCAGGGTGACGTTCTGGCCCTCAGGGCAGATGCACAGTGAATATGGGGTGGTAATGAGAAAAGCTGTTGGTCCTCCTGCCAGGAAGAAGGCACAGCAGATGCGTCAGACCCTACAGTCCTTGGGTTTACCCTCAGTTCATAGCAAAATGGGGATCCTTCCCCAGACAAGCACTGCAAACCCAATCACCTATGTTGGCAGAGGGATGGCTAGGGGCTGCAGAGAGCAATCAGCATCCACACTAGCCTGCAGGCAGAGGGAAAAAAACTTCACCTATGCCCTTAGGGCAAGAAAACTCATGAGCTCCCCATATTCCAATACAAGGGAGGTGGGAAGCACAGTGTGAGCGCTTTGCTTGCTCTGTAGCAACATTCCAGCAGGGTTGGGAGCAAAACTTCACCCTAGAAATAAACCCTGGTGGAGAGGCATGCTTTAAATATATCTGAGCATCAGCGTTACGATACCAGCAGAAGTTCACCCAGGGCCAGCAGAGCTGGCAGAGGTGTGGGGCAGGGAGGCAGGTAAGGGGCACCAGAACCTCTGCAAAGCATGCAGAGGATGAGGAGCGAGGCAGCAGGGCACAGCTCATGAATGAGGAAATGCAAGTGCTGCTGAGCCAGTTGCTAAGGAAAATAAAAGGCAGGGATAAAATAAAACAGCGAGGAGGAGCTCATCCCCCCCGAGATCAGGCAGAGAGCAGGTCCCACCCTGCTTGTTTTTCAGCCCTCGGGAGGAGAAGGGGGAACTGGCCAACACTGACTGAGAGGAGCTGCTTGGAAATGAAAACAATTTGCAGAAAGAAATCCCTGAGTGCTGCTAGCTGCGAAACACAGGCAGGAGGCCTGGCAGAGACACAGGAGGCAGGGGCTTACTGGTCCCATCCCAGCATGCTGGTGGAGGGTACTGGTGGGTAAGGGAATCTGTTCATCAGGCAAGAGAAAAAAACAAAGACAGGCAGGTCTTTGGTGCTCTGGTCCCACCACTGCTTTCTGTTTGCAGAAATGCAAACATCACTTTCAAAAGCTGAAGCAAAAGCAGATTCTGGGTTCATTTTCTTTAAGTTATTGGGGAAACACAGTTCCTGGGGCTGGTTTGCAACAGAAAAGATGGTATGAAGCAAACGTTCTTTATTTTGGTAACATCCTGTTGTGCCATTAGCTCTGCCACTGTTTTGCTTTGAGGTTTTTCACTTGCTATACTGAGTGGGGGTCAATCACAGGCAGGGTGTGCTTTGCCTGCCTTGCAAGCCATCCAGCTGAGTGAGAGGCTCCCCATTGCCAGGCTGCCAGAAGAGCATCCTCATCAGGGCAGGGTCACCGTGTCACCGCCTGGCACAGAGCTCTGCTTGAGAGAGTGAAACTGAAAATGTCCCCCATGACTTCCACCTCTTGTGGATACTTACGGGTGTTAAGATGACGGTGTAAGGACAGCTGTGAAGGCTCAGAGCCCTAGCAGCCTACGTGAGCGTGCTTTGCAGGGAGAGGGTGCTGTGGGGATGGCATCTGCCCCATCAGACCCGCCCTGGTCTGCAGCACAGGGTGCAGAGGAGGCCTGTGGAGCTGAGGACAGTGTGACATTTGCCAAATTGCTCGGGCTAATCACACTGGCTTCCTGCAGGCACCTCAGCCTGCTCCCTGTGGTGCGTGCAGCAGCATATCCCCAGGGCTGCGCTGGGGCAGAGGTTTGTGTGTCCTGAGCTCAACATTGCCTAGTTTGTGCTTGTTTTCAAGCCCCAGCTGCTCCTCATCCTCTGATGCTGCTGGGGCCAGGATGCTTGACTAGGCTGGCTGTGTTTTGGCACGCAGCAGAGGGGTCCCCCACCTCCTTGCCGGTGCACTGAGCACAAAAGGCACCTCAGATGTGTTTCTCAATACCTGCCACAACGGGAAGTGCCCCATTCACTTCGGGGCTCCCCAGGGAGCCAGAAGAAGGGAAGCCAGGGCTCTATTGGAGGAAGCCACACTTCCAACACCTCGCAAAAGTATCTGCAGGAGTCTCCGTTTTCCACACACCCCCTCAAATAAAACGGGGCCATCCCAAGCATCCCTGCAAGCCTGCAAACCTCTGCTCACTGAACCATCCAGCCTGCACCTCTGCGGCTTGATGGGAACAGAATGGATAGAAAGTCCGCTCTCAGCCCACGCTTTCGGCAGCGGCGCCCAGCCACAGGGAGGGGCAGAGGTTAACCACGTGTGCGAAGCTTTCAGCATTACCGACTTCTCTTCCTTCTTCCAAGCAGGGAAGGCTTCCAAGAGACATCAAGCAGAGGAGAAAGCAGCTGGGAGAGGAGAGCTGGCAAGGCACAGTTTGCCCCATAGCAGTGCCAGGGAGGTTGCTCCCTCCCCAAAATGTAAGGAGGCTTTCAAGCTGTGCTAGATGCCAGATGGTACCCGGAGAAAATGTCTTTTGTCAGCACCTTTGCACTAAAACTCATGGATCTTAATCTCCCCTGGGTTGCTGTGGATTTCTTCTCTGCCCAGACCCCAGGTCTGGCTCCATCCCATTCCGGTTGCACCATTCCCTTTGAAGTCAGTGCTGCTGGCAAATGCCAAAATGAAGCCAGTTGCCCATCACCGCACATCTCCAGCTGAAAGAACCTGGACCCGTCAAGGTCCAAGCAGAGAGCTCTAGTCTTGTCACCATCTGCTAAAGACAGAGGAGGGCTCGAGTGGGTGCCAAAAGTCCCCCCTTCCTCTTTGGCACCTCAGTGTCTTTGGCTCCTAGCTGCAGCATTGCATCGGTGCAGCATGGAGCCTGGTGCAGCTCTGGTACATGCCCAGTGCCAGCATCCCTTCTTAGCTTGAAACCTGTAAACTCTCCTTCCAGAGAAAATGAAGTGCAAAAAATGTGCTAATGCCAAGGGACCTGTGTTGCTCTGCCAACCAACAGCTTAAATTAAACAGGATTTTATGCCAAATTCTGGGTTTAGTGACCAAAACCCTCTCCTGGCTGCTTCTCCTGACTTTGGTCCCCTGCTCTGAGAAGCAGGTGGCTGATTTACACTCCTGTGACTTACAGAAGTGATTTCCACATTATGCCACCTCTTTCCACTCCAGGGAAATCTGGGTTGGAGGGCTGCAGCCTCTGGGGGAGCTCAACCATAGCAGTGGAAGGGGCTGTCAGATTGAGAGTGACTGTTCAAAGTGGGGAACTCAGCTTTAATTCCTCCTGTGGGAGCTTTTCTAACAGCCTCACATGAAAGTGCCACAAGGTGTCATTATGCTTCGGAGTTACCAGCCAGGTGAGACGTGCAGGGACGTCCATACCTCAGCACAAGCACTGATAGGAGGAAAGAAAAAGGAGAAAAGACTTACTGAAGATGCTTCAGACACCTGTGTTAATGGTTCTCATCTCCTGCACCTGGAGGAGCCAAATGGCTTTTTTCCTGCAGAGCTGTGCCCTGGGTGCATCATCCAGGTCATGGGGAGAGCAGCCTGGAGCTACTTGCAGTCACTGGAGACTGGAGGGTCCTACCATACTCCCTCTTCCAGCACAGTTTGGCTTGGGGATGGGATCGCAACACTGGATTTGTACTTGGGATGCGCTCTTGGAAAGCCAGGCTCAGCTGCTGTTCTTTGGGTGGAGAGATGCCACTTCTCCATCCACCTACCTGCCAGTGTCCCCAAACCACATAGGAGCTGGATGCCTCCAAGGACTCTACTTCTCCATCAAGCCCTGCTAAAATTAGCTGGGGGTTCAGAAAGTTTTGGCAGGCACAGAGTTGTACAAAGCCCAGTAGCTCTGGCACCAGGCTCACGTTGAACATCAGCGTCCAAGGTTGGTGCTTTGGTAAAGGCTTGATGTTTAGTCCCAGCACCCTAGATGGATAAATCAAATAATCCAAAGCCCCACATGAATGTTGAGAAATGCTCAAATGAGATGCAAAGTAAATCCACACTAGCTTTGCTCCCCCAGAGGAGAATGGGCAGTGAGGGCATCACTTCTTCCTCGGGATGTGCTGGCAGAAATCCTGGAGGTGGTCACTTTATCGTCCCAGGGCAGAAGGAAAAGCCAAGCCCAACAGGATGCTCATCCCCTGCTTGTGCAGGGCAGGGTGACACCACGATCCTTCCCAGCTTCGTTCTCTGCCCCTTCGTCCACAGATGAACTGCACTTTTAATTGCCACCGCCCCTGTTCCACTGTCCGGCCCCGGAGCGCCGGTACGGAAACGCTGCCCGCCAGGGCTGGTGCGGAGTCAGGCGTGGAGCATCCCTCCTCTGGCGAGCGGCCGGCGAGCTTCCAGCTCCGGGAACCGCCGGCTCGAGGGAAGGGAAACTCGGCAGCAGCACACGGTGGTCCTGGCCCGGCCAGCTGCTCCCCCCGAGAACCTGCCCGGCACGGCGCAGCGCTTACGGCTGAGCCGAGTATCCTTAGAGAGGGCAGCCCGGCCCAACCCGTCTCTCTCCGCTCCGCGGGGCTGCTGCAAGGCGCCTTTCACCGCGGCAACCCCGAGGAGCACGGCCGTGCCGGGGCAAAGCGCTGTGCGGGAACGGGGCGGCACTGCCAGCTCGGAGTCCCCAGCGGGGACAGAGGGGTGGCTGCTTTCCTTCCACACGTTAGATCAAAGCAAAGGAAAGGGGGAAAAAAACAGTCCCAGAGTTTTAAAGCAGCAGCTCCCCTGTGGCCCCTTTTCTCCGACACAACTTACAATCGTCTGAAAGACTGGCTTGCCCTACCCCCGGCACCTTCCAGCCCACAGTCACAGGGTGCGAAAGCAAATAACCCCCCAAACGCCCTAAATTCCTTGCGCCGACCACAGCCCCGTCCGGGCGAGCGCGGCGCGCCAGCAAGTATTTTCCCTGGGCTCGGAGGCGAGGAAAGCAGCAAGCTGGAGCTTACCGTGGGAAGCGAGCAGGCAGAGGGCGACCAGCAGCAGCCCGAGCCTGGGGGCCGCCGACTCCATCGCGGCTGTGTCCGGGGATCGCTGGGCTCCGCGGAGCCTCCCGCCCGCTCTGAGCAGCCCCGCAGCGCCGGCCGGGCTGGGGCGCACAGGAAATTTCATTGAGACCCTGCGCGCAGCCCTGCGGAGAACTGCGAGCACCCCCAGGAGGTGATGTGCGGCAGGGCCGCGCCGGGGGGTGACACTTCAGTCCCCCCCGCTTAGGCGGCCGCCCGTGCCTCTGCTGAGGTTTTAACTACAGGGTCGGAGGGGGCAGCTTAGAGCAAGCTCGTCTCCTGCGTGCGTTTTCGGGGTGCACAGGAGATAGCTGAGGAGGATGCTCACCGTGCCGGGAAGATATGGGTGCTCAGCCAGGAGGGGCTGGGTGCTGGTCCCCATCCATACCTCGGTGGGAGCCGACCCCTGGAGGCAATTTCCAGCTCACTTCATTAAAAGGCACTTTGCTTGTAATTAGAATTTTTCTGTGTTTGTGAGGATTACCTGGGCAGAAACCCTCCTGGGATGAAGGGAAGGCAAGTACAGGGAAGGGTAACTCAGAGAGGTAAGGGGGAAGAGAACAGAGTTTTCTCAGTAAAAAGGGGAGCAAAGCATCCCCCTCCTGCAGCCTGTTTACAGAGGGGGAGGCCTTTACTCTGCCCTCAGATTGCAAAGCAGCGCTGATCAGCAAAGGAGCACTCTGGGCTGATTCACAGAGCTGAGCTTCAAATTCAGAAGGCATCAATAAAATCTCCATCTGCAGCTATGGGGCACCTCTTTTCAAAAACAGTGTTCCTGGAAAGTGGAACCTGGAGACACATGGAGGTTTGCAAGCCACAGGAAGCTTTGCTTCTAACCTGCTCTGAATTTGGAGCGTGCCATGAAATAGAAAAGTAGCTAATTACTGTGTGGCTTTGTGGTTTTTACCACATCTGTGATGCCTTCATCAAAAACTTAACCCATATCTAGCTGGAAGAAATTTGTTTCTGGGGAACATGTAGGCACAAAGTCCAGAGGCTCCAAGAAGATGGTTTATCATTCTGAGACCCCATATCTAACCTGATCCCTTAGGCAGGATGGCCCCAGGTGTGCCCCCATGGTGACATATCCAGAAGACAAACTTCACTGCCTATTCTGGGCCTTTCCAGATACAGCTGGAATAGGATCAGGACAGGGTGAGCCTGACAAGCAGTGACATTGTAGTCAGCAGGTAGATGACAGGGCCTGCCAGAGGTCAGTCTTTTTGTCCAAGATGTTCATTTCTGCTCCTCCCCTGAGCAATGGCAGCAACTTTTCTGGGTATTTTCCATCCTACCATGTTGCCATCTTCAGTAGTAACAACCAAGGTGTCCCTAGTGTCAAAATGAGGACTCATCATGCCTCCTCCAAAGGCAGTGAGGTATATGGGGTCAGCCTCTGGCTTTCCTTCTGCCTGGAGCTACAGTCTCACCAGGGGTTACAAAGCATCTCAATGCTCAAATGCCCTGCAAACCCCACAGGAGTGAGGGCAAAGGGTGTGTACTTGCAGCTCAGTTTCTTTTTCTGGTTTTTTTTTTGCCAGAAGTGGTACAAACTGGGTGAAAAGGAGAGAGATTCCACAGAGACATGCTTTGCTTGGGAATAAGGGTGCAATTTAATCTCTGTATGTTTATCCCTGTACCAAGCCATTACCTGGCGATGCATCTGCAGCCATGGCACATTTCATTTTGAGCCCTGCATCCCATTTGTGTCTCTTAGCAGGGTTGAGCCCATGTTTTAGATTGACCTTGCACATCCCGCCTTCCCAGCCAGCTCCAAGGACTGCAGTGTCTAATGTGATGTCCTCATGTCCCACAGGCTACCACCACAGTGTACATCACTGTCCTGGATGAGAATGACAATGCACCCACTTTCCGGCAGCAGCTGTACGAGGTGACCCTTGATGAAGGCCCCGCCACGCTCAATGCCACCCTTGTCACAGTGCAGGCCCTGGACCAGGACGAAGGACCCAACGGCACGGTTACATACACCATCACTGAGGGCAACATCTTGGGCACATTCCATATTAACAGTACCACGGTCAGTAAGGTAGCCAGCCCCATCCTGGACATGTCCATGTCCCACTCCCTTCACTCCTGGCCGCTGTCCCTTTGCCTTGCAGGGGCAGATTCGCACAGTGAAGGAGCTGGACTATGAGATCAGCCATGGGCGCTATACCTTGATTGTCACTGCCACTGACCAGTGCCCCATCATCTCACGACGGCTGACATCAACTGCCACGGTAAGGACCTGTCAGCAGGATTGCAACACCACAGCCTTGGCAGGGTTGAGGAGTTCTTCGCATGAGCAGTTTCACATCTCCTTCCCAGTGGTCACCACTTGCTTTTCCCAGCTGCAGCCAGTTTGTCCAGTTGCTGTCACTCCCTCATGGGGGGTTGCAGGCATGCAGGCAAGGGATGCTCCTAGGTAAATTAGCCCAATTATTTCATCCTGCAAACACACAAGCAGGAGAAATTCCCGAAACTGCTTTTAAGCTGCATTGTGTTTTCTTGGACTTTCTTGCTTGAATGGACAGTAGATAGCAAAGCATTGCTATTGCAATAAGTTCTGTTTCATCTTTAGCTTCTCAGATTATCTTTTTCATTCCTCTTGCCCTTTTTTTGTTGATTTTCACTATAGCTCTTCCGTTCTTTCTGGACCATGGTGCTCAAAGTGTGGGGAGCGCAGACTAGCAGGTGCAGAACAAATGTTTTGCAGGAATTGATTAAACTGATTATTTTTTTTTTTATTATTGGTTGATTGGTTGGGGGTTTTTTTATTGTTTTTTGTGATCAAACCCATAATTTGACAGGTTGTATGGCAAATGTCGTCCATGCCTGGAATGATTTTGGAGTCTGCAGGTGGAAGGGATAGGTTAGATTTTTTATCTGGCTCTCTATTATAAGGACCATTATACTTCACCCAGATATTAAGCTAACCTCAAATAAGGAGATAAATTCTCAAAAGGAGGTAAGTTCTTGTGTGCAAAGGAAAAAAGGAGAAATGTTTTTTTTCTCACCTCTAAGGGGAGATGCCAGTGTGACAGATTTCCATGGATAAAGTCCCCACAAGCCAGGCAGCACTGTGCTCCAGCTTGGGCAGATGAGAGGCCTTCAGATGTCTGCATCTGATGCTGCTGGAAATGCATTACTGGCCCTGGAAAACTACAGTGGAAACCTTGAGACCTGGTGTTTAACTGTTGACAGGAACAGCAGCAGCTGACAATGTGCTGAAGGCTAAGGCAGAGCTTTCCCTGCTCATGACCCAAGAAAAAGCATGAACTTGGAAACCTCTTGAGCAACAAGGACTGAAGCTGGAAGGGATAGAAAACACTGTCCCTACACAGCCCAGGGAGTTTGTGCCAGCATCATATGAAAACATAGCTTTTAGGAGGAGGTCTGGTGATTAGTTAAGATCCCAAGTGATGGGAAGTCCATCACCCTGATAAGGAATGCCAGTATTTGTTTTTTCCACTGCTAGGAAACAGCAGAGACTCAGATATACTCTGCTGTAAGGATTAGATTTAGCCAGTAACAAATGCCCATCTGATGGATTTAACTATCCTTTAACTCCAGAGGTCAGAAGGTTCTTAATTTTCAGTATCTTCCTTGTAACCACTCATACCACCAAAGCTCAGCCTTTTATTAGACACTGGAGACTCTTAGGCAGCATTTCTCCATTGTGCAAGTTCTCTGAAACCAAATGGATAATCCTCTTTGCAATACAGTATAGTGTAGAGCTATATAATATCTTCTATGTAGTGCGACTCAGCTAAAAGGCAAGACTCAAGTTCATTGGGTTGCCAGCTTTGCCAGCAGGTCTACTCTGTCCTAAATTTTTTTATACTCCTCATTCTGAGATCTGTAGGATTGATTTATAGCCAGCTAAGTGTGTCATAGGAAGAGATGCTGAAAGGGGAAATATGCCAGTTGCATTGGTGGTGGTTTGTGTTGGAATATGGATGCAAGCTGCAAAACTTTTGAAGTTTACTCAGGACTAGGGATGAAGCCCTTGGCAGAGGAAAAGGAGCAAGCAAGTGTGCATCTGGCTGCAGAGACTGTGTCTCTCTGAACTCATGGCTTTGGTGATCAAATCCATGTGTGTTTTTTCTCTATCCAGTCTGGGTTTCAGGATGTGGACATAGAAAACATTTGGCTTTTGTGTTGACTTCTCCATCATGGTTGAAAAGGGCCCCACCTGTGTGCAGCTGGAGTTTCATAGTGTCACTGTAGGAAGGGCATGATCTGGAATCAGGAGTGACTTGAACCTGAGGTGTTCTGGAGGACTGTGAGCTGGATGTTTGGTGAACGCAGCAAAGCCAGAAATACAGGAAATATTTTGCAGCGTCACCTGTCCATGGCTTCCCATGCTCCTGGCCAGCGGGCCGGTCTCTTCCGTCGTTTTCTCACTGCCCTGCATGCTCTCTCCCTGGCTGCAGGTGCTTGTGAACCTCAACGACATCAATGACAACTGTCCCACCTTCCCACGGCCCTACGAGGGTCCCTTCGATGTCACGGAGGGGCAGCCCGGCCCGCGCGTCTGGACCTTCCTGGCCCATGACGGTGACTCAGGACCCAGTGGGCAAGTGGAGTACAGCATCGTCGCTGGGGACCCCCTCGGTGAGCGGGGACGTGGGGTACCAGCACTCCTCTGGCTACCCCATGGAGGAAACTGGCTTGTGGGAGCGAGGGCGGAAGTGTTTCAGCAAAGCCATCCTCCCTCCCAGCGCTTCTGCAAATTCAGCCTTTCAACACCAGGAAATCCTATTTTGAGCAACAGGAAACTTAACCTGTTCATGGCCAGCCAGTAGGTGGCTGGGGCTCGTGAAAAGGAGGGGGAAATCTGCTGAACAATAAAGGCAAACAAAATTTTAAAGGAAAAAAAAAAAAAAAAAAAAAACAGAAAAAGAAACTGAGCTGCAAGCACACAACCCCATCCCCTCACTCCCGTGGGGTTTGCAGGGCATTTGAGCATTGAGTTGCTTCGTAACCCCTGGTGAAGCTGTAGCTGCAGGGCCACCAGTACCCCAGAGCAGGTGGCAGCAGAGCCATGGGCATCCCTGGCCATGGGCACATAGGACTGTCCTTCTGTGAGCAGGTGATGACTTTAGCCCAGGGTATCTGGAAGACAGAGCCCAGTACCATCTCCCACCTGACCCAGCTGCAAAGCTTTCCAGAACAACCAGGACACAACCCCTTGGCTTGGGGCAGTCCATGCCTTGTAGCCCACCCTGCTGTGGCCATCTCATGGCATGGGCAGCTGCCTGGGGGTCTGTTGGCTTCTTCAGAAAGGCTTACTTGGCTATTCAACTCATCCCCTCTCCTACTGGTATGTGAGGGTGCATCCAGGATGGTCCTGGCTGCCACAGTCCTCCCAGATCTGCAATAACAGGGTATGGTGTTGTGCCAAACCTGCCATGGTGCCTGTCCCCTGACTCCAAAATAAGCCGTTCCCTTGAAAACCTGGCCACTTGCAGCATGGCTTGAGGCAGGGCCCCTCTGTCTCTGGCAGGGGAGTTTGTGATCTCCCCAGTGGAAGGGGAGCTGCGGGTGCGGAAGGATGCTGAGCTGGACCGCGAGAACATCCCTTTCTATAACCTCACCATCGCCGCCCGGGACCGGGGAGTGCCCCCCCTCAGCTCCACAGTGAGTCTCCTGGAGCAGTATGAGGAGCTGCAGGGCACCGTCTCCCATCCTCAGCTCCTTCCCCCTGGTCTCTTCCTTCACTCTTCTCCCTTCCTTCTCCTTCCCCTTGTCCCTGGGGCTTTCCTTCCCCAGACCATAGTAGGCTGAGTGGGGAACCCCACCTCTTACCCAGGGAGAGGGCAAAAAAAATATGGGAGGGATGGAAATAGGTACCACGTGGCCACACTGTTTCTCTCCCGGCAGATCCTGGTGGGTGTCCGCGTGCTGGACATCAATGACAATGACCCTGTGCTCCTCAACCTCCCAATGAACCTCACCCTCAGTGAGAATGCCCCTGTCTCCAGTTTCGTCACCCGCATACTTGCCCGGGATGCAGACCAGGGGCCAAACGCTCTCCTGACCTTCGACATAACAGCAGGCAACACAGAGAATGCCTTCTACATCAACAGCACTGTATGGCCCCAGGGGGGTGGGCTTCTGGGACATGGAGGGTGGGCATCCCTGTACCTAGTGTCCTACCTTCCCTGGGCACCCATGGATGATCTCTAGCATCCTTACCCTGGCCAGAGGTGTCCCAGGGAAGCACTCCTCTTGTCCCTTGTACCTATTTCCTCCCTTTTTCCTTGGTAGAGTGGCATCATCTACGTAAACCGCCCACTGGACCGGGAGCAGGTGGCAGAGTACAGGCTGACCGTCACAGTGAAGGACAACCCTGAGAACATACGCAATGCCAGGCGGGTAATTATGGACACTGCCAGGGCCTCCAGCAATGCAGGTGGCAGGGCAGGTGGGAGAAGGGGTTCCTGCCACGGCCAAAACCAGGCGGGAAATACCCCCAGTATTTCCAATAGCAGCTACATCCCTTAAAAAACATGCAGGGGTCACAAAGATGAGGCTGCAGACCCTTCCGCAGGAAATAACTGGACCAGTAGGATTTAGGGCAAGTCCAACATCCCATGTTGATTCCATGCAACAGCAGTAAACATCACAGAAGGTCAGACAAATTTGGGCTGGAGAGCTGGACAACCACAATGCCACCAGAGCGACTTTTGGCTCTGTCAAGATGTCCCCTTCAAGGTGCAGGCTGGGAAGTGATGCCCAGCCCTGAGGTGAGGATCCCTGCAGACCCTCCAGGGGTGGTCTAGGGAGCACAGCATCATGGCCACACAGGACTCCATCTTTGACCAGCACTAAGCAGGAGGTGGGAGAGTTGGGACTTGAGCTCAAGGAAAGGACGTTGCAGTCATCACCCTCTTGTCCCTGTTTTCCTTTAGGATTTTGACCTGCTGGTCATTTCCGTAGCAGATGAGAATGACAACCGCCCTCTCTTCACCCAAAGCTCCTATCAGGCCGAGGTGATGGAGAACTCACCCCCGGGTAGGTCTTTGCCTCCCTGTGTGGCTCCTGGACACTCACGTTGGGGATGGGCAAGGGGATGTGTCTTCTGGACGTCATGAAGGAAGCATGATGCTGATCAGGGACAGGTTGCTCATCAGTAGAATGGGAATGCTGAGTATGAGGGGGTCCTGCTGACCACCCAGGGAAGTCAGCCTTGAGGACACTGTAGCTTTGCTGGTGGTGGAAAACCTTCCTGGCACAGGTCAGGCATAACCCTGCAAGAAATTGTCCCTATGTGGGAACTGCTTGGCTTCAGACAGCAAGAGGCACATGCAGTCTGAGTCGAGCCTGGGGGACAGCCTGTTGAACACCAACCTGCCCAACATCCGTGCAGGTGTTGGTGTGCCATCCCTCCATCATCAGTACCTGGAGCCACCTGGTTCTGGCTGTTAGGGATAAACCAGTCCAGCTTGTCAAGGTAGATATTTCCCAGACAAAGAGTTAGAAACACTCTTGTTTTATTTTTCTGACTTCTTGCCTTTTAAATTGCTCCCTGCTCCAAGGCCTCAGATACCTCCCTGTCCCGCCATCGAGGGACATCCCAGGCAAAGGGTTTGGGTGCCCTCAAGTGATGCTCTCAGTGGCAGGGTGCTGGTGCTGCCCATCTGACGGATGTGTCTGTCTGTTTATTTTTAGCCGGACGTCCCTCTGCCTCACCTGGGCCTCACGAGTCCGTCTGCAAGGCTGAAGCAGCTGCCCCCCCATTACCTCGTGCCCTGCGAGGCCCCACTGTCACATCCTCCATCCATTCATTGCTGTACCTCATGCACCACTGGGATGGGAGGGGGCTGTGGGAGGCTCCACAGGGAGCTGATACACTCCCTAACCCTTATTATCCCATCCAGGGACTCTGGTCACGGTGCTCAATGGACCCATCCTAGCTCAGGACGGTGACCAAGGCAGCAACGCCATAGTGACCTACCAGTTCTTGGAGGCATCTCTAGACTTCTTTGTTATTGACAACAGGACAGGTTGGTGGCTCATCAGGTCCCTGTCCCCAGCCCGAGATCACCAGATAGCCATGGGGGTCTGTCACTGGGCTTTTCCCCTTCTCCAGGTGTCATTTCAGTGAAGCCTGGCAGTGTAATAGACCGAGAGGCTTTGCCAGACCCTTGCCTGGAGTACACGCTGGTAGCTCGTGATGTAGGGGGGCTGAACAGCACTGCCAGCCTGGAAGTGACCATCCTGGATGACAATGACAACCACCCCATTTTCCAGCCAGCTTCCATCACGGCACGGCTCTTGGAGAACAGCCCCCCAGGTCAGAAAAGAGCCAGAAATGGGTGTGAGGGTGGGTGACAGGGAGACTTGGGTGCTCTCCTGGGATGTGAAGATCCAGCTCCCAGTGTCAGGGCTCACCAGGATGGGGTTGAAGGGAAATTTTTAAAGTAACTGCCTACATTACTTTACAGTATTTGCCTTGGGACTGCGGGCTTATTGCTGCTGCTCTCCTACCCTCGCTTAAGAGGGCTGTATCCCCCCTTTCCAGGCTTCTCTGTCCTCCAGGTGATGGCGACGGATGCTGATAGCAGCCTCAACCAGCAGCTGGATTACCGGATTGAAGGTGGTGGCCAAGACAAGTTCCTGATTGATGCCACCACGGGGGTGATCCGCGTGGCTAATATCAGCATCGATCGGGAGGAGCGGGATGCCTATCGGTTGATGGTAGTGGCTGTGGACCAGGGCACACCGGCACTCTCAGGCACTGCCACTGTCAGCCTCTTCATCGACGATGTCAACGACTGCCGTCCTGAATTCATCAACCCCATCCAAACGGTTAGCATCCCTGAGTCAGCTGCCCCCGGCACCGTGGTGGCCGAGATGACTGCCATTGACCGGGACCTCCACCCTCGCCTGGAGTACTACCTGCTGGAGATTGTGGCCCGCGATGACACAGATGCAGTAGTGCCCGGACAGCAAGGAGTGTTTGCAGTGGATTTTAGGACAGGTAGGAGAGCAGGAAGGGCAGTGCAGGCAGCACGGACCCCTCTCCTTGCTTCTGCTGCTTCTTCTCTGCCTGGAGGTAGGTGTCTGAGGCATGGGGAGATGATACTCCCCTCCTGCCTCCCCACTCTCTTCCTTTGACTGCTCTGTCTCACCCTGCCCTCTCTCCCCAGTCTACTGACTTAACTAACCTGTTTCTTTCCTTTCCGGCTCTCAGCCCACCAGGTTTGTCTCTGTGTCTGTGCTCGTTTCTCTCTCTGTGCCATCCGTCACCTCCCTCCATCTCACCCATCTCCATGGCAGGCAGCCCCACAGTGGGTTGGGGGCTGCTCAGCCTTGGCAGACCGGATGCGGGCACCCTCTCTGGGGAAGCAGAAGGGGCACTCTGGGGTAGGTGGTGGGCTCTACCCTTGGGGAAGGAGGTCCAGGAGCTCCTCTCATCTGTTTTGGAAACACAGAGCTGACTCAGGAAAGAAAAGCACCTTTGTTGGAAGTGATACAGTGCAAGACTCTTAAAGGTGCCTGGATGCTGAGCCTAACATAAATGAGGTCATGCAGGGCAGCAGCAGCAGTTGCTCCCAAACCCCTCGTCTACACAACACAAATGCTTACCTGGCTAAGGCAGCATAAGAACCTATTAGCTGGGCAGCAGGGAGCAGGCAGGAAGGCAGGAGGTGGAGAGCACAGGGAAGGAAGTTGATTCCTCCTGTAGCTATCAAGTGTTTTCCCTGTTTAGCCTTTGGGGAGAGGCAGGAGAGAAAGCGCAGCAGAGAATGCAGTAGTTGGCTGGTACAGACCAGTCTACTGGGGGTCCCCAGTGTGTGGGGGGTGCAGGCACCACCCGTGACACCCATCTTTTTGGGGTTCCCAGGAGCTGTGAAGATCAAAAGTCCCCTCAACCGGGAACTGGTGGCCACCTACGAGATCACCATCTCCGTCCATGACAATGCCAGTGAAGTCATTGACCACTCAGTCAGCGTGCCCAATGGTAAGCATAGGCTCTACCCAGGGAGCGGAGGGCCAGGGCTGGCACAGTCTTTCCCAGTGCAGCTTCTGGGTAGCTGGCCACTCTCCCACCTCCCTCTCCATTCTGAACAGCAGTATTTCTAGTGGGACCAGTCTTGGACCAGCTCCTGTCAGCTTCAGGTTCTCCTTTAGTGAATGTCTCTGACAAGCCAGGGCTGCAGTGGGGATGGAGAGGGCTGTGTGCCCGTAACTGCCATAGGAGACACCCATTTCTTCATTACCCTCTCCATTATGTCTTGCCACCCTGCTCCTGGGAAATTGAGGCCTGCATGTGAGAAAGCACACAAAAAATCAGGAGTACGTCTGAAGTAGGAGTCCCACAGCCAGCTCAGGGCATAGCAGCTTTACTGATTATGTTTTCTCTTGATTAACCAACACCATTTAGTTTTATGCTTGTATCTTTACAACCTTCCTTTCTCCTATTTTCTCTTCCCTTTTTTTTCTCACTTCCTCTTCCTGTTCTCTTCACTTGTGGTGTCTACCATGGCCACAGCCAAGCTGACAGTCAATGTCTTGGATGTCAATGACAACACCCCCCGCTTCCGCCCCTTTGGCGTCACCTATTTCACTGAGAAGATCCTGGAGGGAGCCACACAGGGCACCACACTCATCTCCATCTCAGCAGTGGACCCGGACAAAGGTGCCAATGGGCAGATCACCTACGAGCTGCTGAACCTCTCCCCAGAAGGCTACGCCTGTCTTGAAGACCAGTCGGCAGGTCAGTGGCCTGGGGAGGGGGAGTCTGAGGCAGGTCAGTGGCCTGGGGCAGGTGTCTCATGTCAGGGTCTGACATCCTCTAGGGAAGGTTGTGGCCAACAGGACAGTGGACTACGAGGAGGTGCAGTGGCTGAACTTCACTGTCCGAGCTTCCGACAACGGTTCTCCCCGCAGATCTGCTGAGATCCCTGTGTACCTCCAGATAGTGGACGTCAACGACAACAATCCCGTTTTCAGCCAGCCGTCCTACCAGGTGAGCTGGGGTCCACTGTTCAAGTCCATGTGGGACTGAGCAGTGCCTGCCTGGTGAAGTCAGGCATAGAGCTGGGAGTTTCTCTGGGGTCACCTTCTCTTCCCTCTGCCTGTGCTTGAACCATGTGAAGAAGATGGTCAACCAACCAATGTACTCTGAATGTGTGAAATCTTGTTCTGGGCCCAGCTGTGCCCACCCCTGGATGCCCCCTATGCCCTTGGTTACTTCCTGCTAAAAGCATAAGTGATGAAACAGGCAGTCCTGCCTGCTCCCTTTGCTTGCAGAAAGCTGTCTTTGAGGACGTGCCATTGGGTACAGTCATCCTGAAGGTCAAGGCCACAGATGCAGATTCTGGGCATTTTGCTCTCATCCAGTACAGCCTGGGAGATGGAGAGGGCAAGTTTGGGATAAATCCCAATACGGTAAGGAGCCAACTGAGGCTGGAACAGAGGGGAGAAAGGGAGGAGAGGCTGGCAAGGTCCCACCTTGTTCCATGCTCCCACACCTCACCTTCTGCCCCTTCTCAAGTACCAGCTCTGCCAGACAAGGTCCACCTGAAGGTCTTTGTATGCTGCAGGGTGATATCTACATCCTGTCAGCCCTGGACCGGGAGAAGAAGGATCACTACACACTGACAGCTGTGGCCAGAGACAACCCTGGGGACATCTCCAGTAACCGTCGGGAGAACTCTGTGCAGGTAGAGTTCTCCTCCCACCACCCCTTGTGAGGTGGTCACCAGCAAGAAGGTGTTAGACCTCAGGCTTTCCTCCTCAGCAGACTAGTTGGTCTTTGGGAGGAATTAGACAGAAGGAAGAGCAGGTGGCCTCAGGGCTGTGGGGTGGATGGTGCAAGGGAATTTATGCTGCAGGGACAGCATGTCTGCTGGAGGGGCAGGGGAGGGTGACGCTATTGTCTGCAAGTGCTCTAGTGTGAATGGGTGCCCCAGCCACAGCAGCCCCCATTGTTGGAGGCAGGAATTCAGCTGCCAGAACTAAACAAATAGCAGGAAGGGCACTGCAGTCTGGCAGTGCAGCCCTGGGTCACAGCAGGGGTACAGCCTCCAGAACTTGCCTAGCCATCTCCAGCCTCATGTCACCCAGCTGGCTGTGCTTTGTCGAAGGTGCTGATCACCGTCCTGGACATCAATGACTTCAGGCCCCAGTTCAGCAAGACCCAGTTCAGCACCAGCGTCTACGAGAATGAGCCAGCAGGGACATCAGTGATTACCATGACTGCCACAGACCTAGATGAAGGGGATAACGGCATCGTGACCTACAGCATTGAGGGCCCTGGAGCTGGTAGGTAATGGTGGTGGGGTGCTCCTCCCCAGGAAGGAGGGTTATGATGAAGAGCAATTGGAGGAGTCATAGGGACCAAGCCTACACCCCATGTACTGCAGCTGTTTTATATCAAGGTTGTGCGTGCACTCCCAGGAGAAAAAAAGAAAAGTGTAGAGCTTTCGGTATTGCTCCACAGTACCCAGCTCCTCATGGTGTGGCATGTTATGGCTTCACCCTGCAGCTCACCCTTGCCTTATCCTCTTGTCTCCCCCAGCACAGCAGCGCTTTCTCTGTACACAAATGTGTCTTGGAGCAAACTCACTGCACACTTTAGAGTGAAACTAAAAAGGCTAGAAGGTTTTGGGTGGATAGTGATAGTGCCTGAAATGCAGTATATCTCTGCACACTGAGGAGTGATGGGAACAAGGCAAAAGCCATCATAAATGTAAAAGGGAATGGCAGAACATTCACTTTCCCGAGACCCATAGGCTTCTCCGACCACTGCCTGGGCAGGAGTGAAACATAGCTACGGGTGGCCTGAAAGCAGAGCCCTTGACACTGATGTGTGTCAGGGATTTGGCAATGTGCAGGGATGCTCTGAAAACCCTGAGACTGTCCACATCCATGGCCTCAGACAGGGAGCTCTGCTGCATCACCCCTTGATGGGGATTTCCCAACAGTGAGGAGTGTGCTTCAGCTGGTATACTGGTTTCTGACTATAATTCTTCTGTTGCACAGTGTCCTGAGCCAGAGATGTGGGTTTTTTTTCTCCCAGAGGCTTTCAAGATCAATAAAGACTCCGGGCTTGTCACATCCCGGCGGCGCTTGAAGTCCTATGAGAGGTTCAACCTGACCGTGGTGGCCACGGACAAGGGGCATCCCCCTCTCTGGGGGACTACCATGCTCCACATTGAGGTCATCGACATCAATGACAACCGTCCCGTCTTTGTCCGCCCGCCCAATGGCACCATCCTGCACATCAAGGAGGTAAACCCCTTGGGAGATAGCGGAGGTAGTGCCATGCCAAGACCATTCCCAGGAGTCCTCCTCCCTACCAGTGCCAAATCCAATCTCCATTTCCACCAGGGGTGAAACAAGACCTTGGTTTAACATGTGGCAAGAAGGTCATGGGGCTGGACCGTCAGTAACAGCCCCTCTCCATACATGCAACCAGGGATGCTGGGGCAGCTCTAGGGAACAAAAACCCCAGCAGTGTGCAAAATAAGTAAACAGCGGTCACTGCGGGCCAAGCCTGTTTATAATCAAGGGCCAAAATGCTGACATTTTAAGACATTTCTTCTTTCTGGGAAGCCAGGCTTGGCTCAGCAAGTCCTCAGCATATACATAGAGCAGCCACCATGCCAAAGGGAATCATGGCCTCACGTTGCCAGCCTCCAGCTGGATTTTGGCAGTGGGAGCCTGCTGATCCTGATGCAAGGGGATTTGGAGGGGCAGGAGGAGCAGGGGGCTTGCATGCAATGCTGGGGCTGAAGGGCTGCATATGTGCAAACAGGAGATCCCCCTACGCTCCAATGTCTACGAGGTCTACGCCACGGATAAAGATGAGGGCCTCAACGGAGAGGTGCTCTACAACCTGCTGAAAACTGGGGCAGGGAACAAAGACTGGGAGTATTTCAGCATCGACTCGGTCAGCGGGCTGATCCAAACCGCCATGCGGCTGGACAGGGAGAAGCAGGCAGTGTACAACGTGAGCCGGGCGGCAGCACAACCACAGGGTGGCTGGGAAGGTCCTCGGGGCTGTGGGGCTGGTGCAGGCCTGGCGGGATGCAAATGATATGGTGGGGATTGTGTCAGCTACTGCAGTTGTGAAGATGCCACAATGCAGCAGGAATTGGGTTGTTATCAAGTACCTGGCGGGCACTCTCCCAATTCCCTGTTAAATCCCCCCAAAATCCTCTGTCCCCCAGCTGTTCTCACTGTTCCTACCTCAGCAGTGTCTCCTGCCCTGCATGGTTTTGCCCAGGATCGCCCTTTTGCCTCTCTCCACAGCTGATCATCGTGGCCTGCGACCAGGGCCAGCCAGCCTACGAGACCATGCAGCCTCTCCAGGTTGCGCTTGATGACATCGATGACAATGAGCCCCTCTTCCTCAGGCCGCCTGTAAGGTGCCAGGATGGAGGTGTTGGAATACAGGGGATGCAGGGATGGGGGGTGCCAGCGAGCATGTGTGGTGGGGCATGCACTGCTGGGCATCCTCATGGTGGGGAGCATGATGGGATCTGTCCAGGTTTTTTTAAAGCCACCTCAGTTCTCATAATCCTCCCTTCTCCTGGGGTCCCTGGTAGAGGGACAGTCCCCAGTACCAGGTCCTCTCCGTCCCTGAGCACTCACGGCCAGGCACTGTGGTGGGGAACGTCACTGGCGCTGTGGATGCAGATGAGGGCTCCAATGCCATCGTCTACTACTTCATAGCAGGTGGGTGCCAAGTGGTGAGGGGTTGGGCAGCTCTTCATCTCTTTGTACAGTCGTCACCAAGGGTTTCTGTCATTTCCATCATGTCCTTGTTGCCTTTCTGCCCTGGTCAAGTGGGCAAGGTGGCATTTCAGAAATGCTGAGCCCGGAGGGGAGTATCAGATTGTCCGTTTCTGCATTCAGATGGGAACCAGGAGAACAACTTCCAGCTGAGCCGAGAGGGGAAGCTGAAGGTCTTGCAAGACCTGGACCGAGAGAAGGAGCCATACTACTCCATCATCGTCAAAGCATCCAGCCACAGGAACTGGACCCCTCCCCAAGGCCAGCAAGCAGGCAGAGCCCAGCCCTGGGATCTTAGTGGGGACCAGACCCTTCAGGAGGTGCGAATTCTCCTGGATGACATCAATGACCAATCCCCCCAGTTCACCAAGTCAGAGTACACAGCGGGTAAGCGGTGCTGGGATCTGGGGGGAACCAGGAGCCAGTGGTGCTCCAGGTAAAATCCAGCCACATGAAGGGGCAGTGAGAGCCAGCCTGGCCCCAGGTCCCTGTCCCGTCTCTCTCTCAAAGGGGTTGCCACTGATGCCAAGGTGGGATCAGAGCTGATCAGAGTGGTTGCAGTGGATGCCGATGTAGGCAATAACAGCCTGGTCCTGTACAACATCTTGGGCATCCGCTACATCAAGCAGCACTCCAATGACTCTGAGGAGGTGGCCAACATCTTCACCATAGGTGCGCTCCCTGCATGCCAGAGACATCCCTGTGGCCAAAGACATCCCCATGGCCAGCATCACTAGTCCTGGGCTTGTGACTGCTCTTCCCCCAGGAACCCTTGATGGGATCCTGCGAACCTTTGACCTCTTCACGGCTTACAACCCTGGCTACTTCGTGGTGGACATCATTGCCTCTGACCTGGTGGGCCACAACGACACAGCCATTGTGGGGATTTACATCCTGCGAGATGATCAGCGAGTCAAGATCATTATCAACGAGATCCCAGACAGAGTCAGGCAGTTCGAGGAGGACTTCATCAGCCTGCTCTCCAACATCACGGGTGCTATTGTCAATACCGATGATGTGCAGGTAACCGTCCACCTTTGAGGTTGCTTTGAGGGGTAGATGACCTTCCACAAGCTGCTTGGAAGATGTCCTTTGAGGGTGCCCTCCCTGTATAAACCTTAGAAACCCCTGAGCTCCGAAGGTCCTCATACACATGAGGCTGGGGCATATCAAAGGGGTCCAAACCCGTGTCATGCTTGAGGGTCTCTTATCACATGAGCACTCTTCAAGGCATGTATGGGAGATGCCCCCTGAGGAGACACCTCTCCCACAGTGCAGACCTTGCTGTCTCTCCCCAGTTCCATGTCGACAAGAAAGGTCGGGTGAACTTTGCACAGACAGAGCTGCTGATCCATGTGGTGAACAGGGAGACCAACCGCATCCTGGACGTGGAGCGGTATGTCACCCAGCCCGTCACCTAGCCCATATCCTGGCGCATTGAGACATTGGGGAGCCTCATTCATGTCCGGATGCCCAAGCAACCCTCCTCTTCCCAGGGTGATTCAGATGATAGATGAGAACAAGGAGCAGCTGAGGAACCTCTTCAGGAACTACAATGTTCTGGACGTGCAGCCCGCCATCACTGCCCAGGCCCCAGATGACCTCTCAGCTCTGCAGGTAATGGTCCAGCTGGAGTGGAGATGGCTGCTGCTTGCAGGTGGGGCAATGATGTCCCATCCCATCCTCCATGGCCCTCCATGATCTGGAGATATGTTTCACCCAAATAATTTCAGGAGGGTGCCTGTCACTGGGTGCCAGAGGTTGCCACTACCCCCTTGCTCTCCTAGATGGCGATCATTGTGCTGGCCATCCTGCTCTTTCTGGCTGCCATGCTCTTCATCCTCATGAACTGGTACTACCGGACAGTGTGAGTAACCCCCAGGCTCTCCCTCACTGGCCAGGGAGACCCATGTAGCTGCTCCCAGCCCTGACAACGCCAGTAAGCAAAGGAGGTCATCAGCTTCCCAACACATTCTGTGCCAGGGTTCAGCCTAGTTCAGAAATTGCCCCTCTTCCCCCAAAATATAATGGCTTTAATACTGATAGCAGCTCTCCCCTCCAAGCATGCTGTCCTTATAGATACAGGGGCTGTTTGCAGGGTTATTGCAAATCTGTGCCCCCCTCTCCTTTGGAGCATCTTCTTTATTTTCTTCCCTGATTTGCTGTATTTCCTTCACAGGCACAAAAGGAAATTGAAAGCCATAGTGGCTGGCTCCACTGGTGAGCAGTGTTTGGGGTTTTCCAGCTGCATGAGATAGCAGGGTGCATAAAGAGCATAGAGGGGGTGACGTGGGGGATGTCTGGGGGGTGTAAATCAGAAGTGATCCTGCCCAGCAAGGCCCAGTGGTGGGAGGCTTTGCTCAGCTTATAGGCTCCGCATTACCAGCTGCATCCCAGTATGCTTCTTATGCCACCAGTGCCTTTCCGGTCACTGAATTTCCATCCCTGATAAAGAAGTGCTGCCCCACGGTTTACTGCTCAGCCCACCAACATGCCATTGTTCAACTCCTGTCCTGCCTCTTTCAGGAAACAGAGGTTTCATGGACATCATGGACATGCCAAACACCAACAAGTACTCCTTTGATGGGTGAGTTCTCCCTTTCCTTCCTCTCCCTGGTTTGCCACCTTGCAGGATCACATGCTGCTCCCAAGAGACGGATGCATGCATTTTGTAGCCAGGGATGCTTGGGAAGTGGAGATGCTGTACCTTTCTGCTCTGCAGAGGGATGCAGGCAGGCATGCCATGGCTGGCTTGCCTTGGGAGCTTTCAAAGCAAAAAGACCTTGTTCTTTCTCCTGTGACTCCATCTCTGCCAATGCTGGCAAGGCTTGGGGTAAGCAGAGATGACCAGTGGGTGTCGACGCACATCTGGACCCAGATCAGCTGAATTCATGCCTCCACACAGCAGGTGGAGGCAGCACAACCTTAGCATCTGGGCTTTGGATGGGGTTACGAATGCTGTGGCTCCTTTCTTGCCCTGAGAGCTGCTCCCTTCCCCTGGGCAGGGCCAACCCGGTATGGCTGGACCCCTTCTGCAGGAACATGGAGCTGGCAGCACAGGCAGAGCACGAGGATGACCTGCCGGAGAACCTGAGTGAGATCACTGACCTCTGGAACAGCCCTGCCCGCACCCATGTGAGACATGGCCCCCACAGGACCCCTTCCTGCTGCGCCCAAGGCCCATGTCGCCTCCTCAGCTACTCTCTCCTCCCACAGGGGACCTTTGGGAGAGAGCCTTCTGCAGCCAAGCCTGAGGATGACCACTACCTGCGGGCAGCCATCCAGGAGTACGACAACATTGCCAAGCTGGGGCAGATCATGCGGGAGGGACCCATCAAGGTGAGTGTTGAGCATGGGCATCCTCCACCCTGGGGTCTTCTCCAACTACTACAGCTTCCAGGTTGCGGTGCCGGAGAGTGATATTGCTCTATAAAATGCTGGGATGGGGTCAGCCTCCCTCCAACCAAATGGTATCCCTCAGGTAACCCATCATCTCTCCCCCTCCACCCAGGGCTCTCTGTTGAAGGTGGTCCTGGATGATTACATGCGCTTGAAAAAACTCTTTGCCCAGCGGATGGTGCATAAGGCCACCGCCAGTCAGGGGGACCGCTCCTCGGTCTCAGAGGTAGACATGGTGTGCATGGGCATGGGGAGATGCTTGCTGTGCCCTCTGGGATGCAGTGTGTCTTCTCATCCCTTCTCAGTCGCTCCCTGCAGCTGTGGTCCCCATCACTCAGTGGTCTCCCCATTCTCTGCTTGGCCAAAACGAGCCAGAGACTGGGTTTCCACTGAAGCTGCTGGTTCCCCACACTGTTCCAGCTCTTGTATCCCTCTGAGCATCAGCAGCACCTTATCCCTTGGTCTCTGGGTGGGCTCTGTCCATCACCTCCTGCCTCTCTGCCAAAGGTGGCCAAGAAGCTGCAGATCCCTACACACGTGCAGGGACATCTCTCTGCTGTGCTCCTCTGAGCTTACCAATACACGTTTTGAGGCAAAAATGCTGGGACAGAGGGTTTCAGTGCAGAAGGGCTGGTGAGGAGAGAAACAACTCCTCTTGCAGTCTTCCCCCTCTTCATGGGGGGTAAAACACGGCACAAACAGAGCAGAAGGATGGGAGAAACTCTTTAAACCCTTCTGTCCCCTTATCCCCCCTTGGCCTTATCTGCCTCCAGCCTTCCTTCAGCTCCTTCCTTGTCTGCCTTCTGCCCCATACAACCCCAACCTGGGTCCAAACTCCCCGCTGGCTGCTGGGGGGGCTGCTGCTGGACACGCCACCTGGCTGGCAGCTGATGCTCCCACCAGATGAGTGAACAATCTGGCTGGAGACCATCACCACGCTGGTGATCCTCATCACCACACTTCAGAAGAGGAGGGTACTGTCCCTCCCACCGAGCTCCAGCATTGCAGGTTTGGAGGCAGGAAGCAGTATCTGCTCTGGACATGGTAGTGATTTCTCTGCTCCACGGACTTTTTACAGCTGATCCAGAAGGAGCTGGAGGAGGAAGAGGAGGAGCACAGCCCCAGCCAAGGCAGCCTCCGCTTCCGGCACAAGCAGCCGGTGGAGCTGAAAGGTCCCGATGGCATCCACGTGGTGCACGGCAGCACGGGCACGCTGCTCGCCTCTGACCTCAACAGCCTGCCTGAGGATGACCAGAAGGTGCTGGGTCGCTCGCTGGAGACTCTGACCACCGACTGCGGGGGCTACAGTGACCACAATGCCCGCACTGAGTCAGCCAAGTCCACCCCCCTGCACAAGATGCGGGAGGTGATCATGGAGAGCCCTCTGGAGATCACCGAGTTATGACGAGCAGTGCTGGTGGTGGTGCTCCTCTAGGCAAGCCGGGGACAGCGGGGATGAAGCACAGATCAGGGGGTTGTGGTGGGGGCCAGGGGCACCCCAAGACCAGCGCTTGGCCTCCGCTTCCCCTGCACAAGTCCAGGCCAACCGGTGCACATGGCTCTGGCAGCCTTGGAGAGCTTGGCCCCAGGAAAGGGCTCTCAGGACTGGTCTGCTTTTACTCGTCTGTCATTTATCCATGAAAGCATTAATTTTTTTTTTATTATTTTTCTTATAAAAAAGGGGGTTTTTTAAGAAAAAAAAAGGCAAAACGAATCCAATGAGTCCAGGCTGGACAGAGGTGAAAGTGCAGTGAAGGTGCGGATGATGTGCCGCATCCCCAGGCACAGACTGGGGACAAGCAGCCATCATACCTCAACCACAGGCACAGGGAGGGCCAGGCAGTGTGAGGAGAGGCCAAGTCCATTTGGCATTAACGGCACCTTTCCAGCAAGGAAAGATCAAAAAAAAAACCCAAACCAAAACCGAAAACATTTCTCCATTTTGCTGGCTTTACCAAAACATGTTGCAACGTTGAAAGAGACCGACAATAACTGGGGCTTCTGGATGTGGAGTGCTCGTGCGTGTCTTTTCTTGCCCTTTTCTTTCCCCTTCTCTCTTTATTTTGGGTTTGTTCGTTTGGGGTTTTGTTTCCAATGGTAACCTTGTGGAGAGTTTCGGGCACGGTCTGTTACGGGACTCAGAAATACACTGTCTATGGCTTTGGGTAACCTGTCTGTCATCCTTCCTCCCTGATCATATTCCTGGATTCAGCTTACTCAAAAGACCTTTTGAAGAGAAAACCCCCTTTTCCCTTTAATTCACCGCTCAACCCATCACCTTCACGAGATGCTGCCCCGAGTTTTGCTACACCCCAAATTTTGGGGGAAGCGTTAAACTTCCTGCAGGTTTGCCCCATCTTCCACACCAGGAAAAGCAGGAGGGAGACAACCAGCTGGGCGCACGGGTGAGTTTATTTTCAGTGAGATGCGCCCGTGCATGCTCAGGTCTGGGCACTCTGGGCATCTCCCTCCTGCAGCAGGGAGGGACAAGCCAGTGCCCCACTGCTCCTCCCCACCACAGCTGGGTCAGCACAGGGGCACCAGCAAGGATGTGTGGGTGAAAGGGACTCTTTGCCCCCAAACTCACTGTTTTTTTTTGTTGAGGGAATACTTAATATGTAGATATATATGTCTGTAAATTTAATCCACTGTGTTTCTTTCTAGGGCAACAGGGGGAAGGGAGGTGTAAAAGAAAGCCACGCCAATTTGAAGAGGGACCAGCAAAGTGCTGGGCTTGCCAAAAGCTGACAAGACCTGTGGTGTGTGGCTGCTGTCTGCCAGGTGCCCGGAGTTGGCTAGCATTTGGGCAGCAGAAACCATCCCAGCCTGTTCATGTTGCAGGATCTGGGTCTTACAAGGGGGATGGGGATAGAAGTGGGGATGAGGATTTTACAATGACTCTGAGAGACAACAAGGCTGAATCCCCAGTCCTGAAAATACCAATGAGTCCCTTAACCCGATTTAGAAATCCAAACCGCAGGGATGGAAAAGGAAGTGGCAGAGGTGGCTGGGTCACCCCACAGCCCCTGCTGGTATGGTCAGGCTGGTAGGCTCCTGCCATTGCCATCCATGGGTGAAGGCACATCCCGAGGAAGGGTATCTGGGATCCTGAACCAAAAGAGCAGGGCAAGCGCAGCCAGTCGGGGAGGTGACTCCTAGTTCCATAGGTGACGCCGGCAGTGCTCAACAGCCTGCGGGAGAGTCAGGGAAGGACAGTGGTAGGAGGTAGGGTCTCCTGGCTCACTGCAAACCCAGGGGAGGGGATGTGGCCAACACTTACCTGGCACTTGATCGCTGTGGCCATGTTCTTACACCAGTATTGTGGGCCCAAAGCACAGAGGTCTGAGCCCAGGAGACCCTCCTCATCTGAGTCACAAGCTTTTATTTTCTGCATTGCAAAGGAAAAGAGTGGGAGGTAGAAGAAGAAAACCCATGAGCACCCTTTGATCCCACTGCCCCTCTCCCAGACCCCCCAGGTTGGGACAAAAGATGCCCATCCGGGTGAGGGCTGTCCCAGGGACACTTACAGTGCAGACGAAGTTGGGGTCCATCATCTGCACGAAGAGCCTCACAGCCTCCGGTTCATGCTGTGCCACAAGCGCTTCGCACTGGGAATGAGAGAGGGGTGAGCGCAGTGAGGGGTGTCGGGGGGTCCCCACCGGGCAGGCGCTCCCCGCAGCTCACCGTGCCAGTGAGTGGTGCGGGCAGCAGGTCGCAGCCCTTCTCCAGCATGTCCCCCAGCTCTGCCAGCGTCTCGTTCTTCAGCAGCTCGTTGTCGAAGTACGTGATGATGATCTGGCAGACGTTGCAGAACGCTCCCGCACCCACTGCCAGCTGCTCCAGTGTGGCAGGCCCTGGGGGACACAGCGGGGCCTGTGTTAGCAGCGTTCCACCCCTCTCCCCAGGGACATGGTGCCTGGGTGCCACCCGGGCCCCCCAGCTCACCATGGCGGGTGTCCCCGCTCCGGGGACAGCAGCGCAGCATGGTGCAGACAGCCGCAGGGTCGGTGGCCTCCAGCAGCATGATGACCACGGCTTTGCCATAGGAGTCAACAAAGTCCTTGCACTGCCCGATGACGCTGTGGGGCAGCATGTAGCACACCTTCTCGATGTCATTCACCAGTTGCTCCTGCCAGGAGAAGGCAGGCAGAGGGAAGACTCCACTCCTTGCTGCCCCCTTCCCCAGTGCCTCCATCCCTGGACAGCAGCAGTGGGGCTCACCTCCGTCATATTGTTCTCCAGGAGGCTCTCGGCCGCCTTCACAGCAAATTGGCACATCTCACACAGCGGAGTGGTCCCCTCCCTGTCCTGTGGGAAAAAGGCAGTGGGGAGCACACCGAGCCCCCCCAGCGCTGCCCCCACCCCACCCAGCCATCAACCCCCATGAAAGATATTCACCACCTCAGAAAAATGGAAAAAGAAAAGCAAGATAAGGTTCCTGCTTCCCAGCGTTTGGATTTGGAGGAGCATGTTTGAGTCAGGAGAGGTCCCCGCTTACCCACAGCGTGCTCAGGACCTGTATCATCTTCTCTGTGAGCAGTGTGTGCAGGGGCAGCACTGAGGAAGAGGAGCAGAGTCCCAGCTGTCCACACAGCTCCATGGGGTCCTGGGGAGAGACATCTTACATCAGGTGGGCATCACCCCCCAGGAGGATGAGGAGCCTATGCCCCTAATTCCCAGTGGAAGGTGATTTCAGCCAGTTGGGGCATGGGTCTTGCTTACCTCAGCCAGCTGCCAGTGGAGGGACCAGAGAATGGCAAGAAAAAGAGAGAATAAAAAGGAATTCAGCAGTGGTAAGACGGAGAGAGGGGAAAACTATTTGTAGGAATATAAAGCAGAGGGTTTAATTAAAAAGACAAGAGCAGGGCCCTGCACTTGCTGAGGAGGTCCTCTTGGCTGTGCCTCTTGGGACCCCCCCACCAGCACCCCCCCGTCCCTGGCAGCCCTGGGGAGCTGCTCACCCTCTTACCATGTACTGGAGCAGCCGGACAGCTGTGTCCATGTACTCGGCCAGGTAGTGCTTGCACTGTGCAGGGGAGACACGGTGTCAGCACCTGGGGGTGGACAGGCACCCAGCACCCTGCCCACAACACAGTCTGCTGGGGAGCTGCCCAAAAGCTGCAGAAGACGCTTGCATACCCAGCATGACAACAGCACCCTTACCTGCTGCGCCAGGTTGGGTGCCAGGCCCTCGCATGCCCACTCAGTGCGGGCCACCAACGCCTGAGTGAAGGCGGCATTGGTCCCCAGCTCCAGCTGCACAGCGGCCACCAGCTGCAGGCATTCCTCGCACACCCCTTCCTTCTCCTGCGGGATAACATGGGCAGGAACACATCAGTAGATCCCAGAAATAAAACTGAGTGGCCCCAGTGCCTCCATTTTCCAGGCTGGGATTTAAATGCCTGGTCTCGATCGGGGGCAGCTTTTTGGCCAGCGTCTCTCTGGTCCCAGCCCTGCATCCTGCAATATCCCAACCCAAAAGCGGTGATGCCCCTAATCAGATGCCATTTCAGCTGTACAGTAATCTGAATGTTTTTAAAAACTGATTGTCAAATAGGTGATGCTTCGCTCATTCTCACCCTGGAGCAGCATCAATGTCATTCCTGCCCGTGTCATAGTACCTGGGCCTCACCACGAGGCAGGTCCTGGGGATGGAGCAGGAGGGGCACGTTGGCGATGAAGGGGGTGACCAGGTCAGCAAAGTCCTGAGCAGGGCCCACAGGGGCTGGTGGTGGTTTCTGAAACTTCAGGGCTCCTGTGGGGCTCTCCCGGGGCTGGCACAGCTTGATGGTCCCACACACCACCTTCGGGTCTGACTGGTAGGAGCAGAGGGATGGGGCCTTGAGGTTGCATCTGCCCCATCATCCTCCTCCCTCCCTCCCTCCACCAAGCCTGGGTTGTTTCCATCCCAATCTCATTCCCATGGAGGTTTTGTCCCAGGCTCCAAGCACCTCCCTTGCTCTTCAAGCCTCCAAGATACCCCAAACCATGGGTAAACACAAACCCAAAGGGGTCCCCCACCAGTTACCAGCACTTGCTTGCCCAGCTGGACGAGGATAAGGATGCCAGTGTCCACCATCCTCTTGCACTTCACAGACCAGTCCTGGAAGGGCAGGTACTGGCATTGCTTATCCAAGAAGAGCCGCAGCTTTTCCTAGGTAACAAGGGGAGAGCTCAGGAATGGGTGACCCGCACTGGTGGGGGGGGACAAGCTAGACCCACACTCCACGCCAGGCTGTGACCCACCTCAGTGCGGTTGTCCTGCAGGATCTTGCCTACCACAGAGACTGCCATCTGGCATAGGTGACATGGGATTCCCTTCTGCTGAGAGAGGGAACACATGTTGCTACAGCACCCAGACCCACCACTTGCTCCTCGGATCCCAAGCCAGATCTGTTTCTGATCCCGCAGAAGCACGCCACCGAGGGGCACTTGGGAACATCCTGGAACATGAATTCTTTTTTGCCCCTCACTCTGCAGGCACATTGCTGCCTGACATCATCAGCCACTGCTCCTCTGGGTGCCCAGCATTGGACCAGCCAGGCTGGGATTCTCCCCCCAGCCCCACATTTTGAGTCAGGATGGACACATCACTCCATCCCCCTGCACCCCTGCCTCCTGGCACAGTTACCGCCACAGCCTGGTCCCAGATGGAGATCCGGCAGAGCTGCAGCGTCCCACACTTGGCTGCTGTCACCACATCGCGGCACCAGTCCTCCGGCCGCTCACTGCACTCATGGAGGGGGCTGGCCCCAGCTTTGGGAAGGAGGAGAGAAAACCATCAGTGCCCCAAGAGCACCACAAGCCCATCTCTTGCCTTACACCAGCTGCTCCACCACCCTGCCCCGCAAGCTGGGGCGATGCTCTTCGCCCTCCCACTGTGATTCACGCTCAGCTTTCGCAATGGCAGTGCGGCTGCTGGGTTTTCTAAATGATTTTATAAGCCCAGCAAATGCAGGCTTTGCCAGGCCAGCATGTGCTGCCAGCTTTACCAGCAGCGTGTCACAGCAGCTTTGGGTCTGTGTCAAAAGCAAAGCAAACTTGGGGATCATCACCCTCAGCCTTGCAGCACCCTTGAACGCGCTGGGGAGGTGGCTGCTTGTAAAAAGGGCAATAAATCTTGCAGAAGGAGCAAACCGGGGTGCCGGCACGCAGCCCCGCGCAGCAGCCAGTTAGCCACGCTGCAGCTCCCGGCAGTGGTTGAGCAACCTCGGTTTGGGTTGTTCTGTTTTTCCATTTCCTCCCAATGACAGCGTTTTCTCCTGGCTGCAAATCCCTGGCACAGCAGCGGTGGCAGCGCCCACCCCGGCTGCCCGAGCAGCGTGGTGGTATGGGGCAATGCCACCGGTTTAATTGCCACCTCGGCGTGTCAGGGTTCATTTGGGCTGGGGCGAGGGTTAGTTCCCACCAGGGGCTGCATCCACCCAGAATGCAGCTGAGCAGGAGGCAAGAAGCCAGCACAACCCAGGCCCTTCGCTATCCTGCTTTGGCCAGAGCTGCTCCAGAAAGCCGGGGGGGGATGTGGGGAGCAGCACATGAACAGACAGCCAAACCCTGCTGCATACCCTTGTCTAAGGAAGCATCCCCTCTTCCCCCAGAGCATTTGCATACAGCTTTTATCACCCAGCCCTGGCCCTATGATCTTGCACAGCAGGAATAAAGCCGAAGGCAGAAACTGCTCCTTCCACCCTGCCCTTATCAGGTTTCTCTCCAAAAGCTGTTTTCCTGCACGCCAGATTTTGGCAACACCTTTGGCTCACTCATGGGACATGTTGGGGCAGTGGCTTGAGATGCCCGGGGCCACCCAAGCAAGTCCCCGGGAGCGGGAGCTGTGGGCAGTGGACCCCTGAGCCCTCTACCAGCTCTGCTGCTCCCAAACACGCTGTCGCAGCTCAGGGGGTGCCTCAGTGGTGTTTCTGCAGCGATTACCCCATCGAGCTGACGGCAGCACTGGGGCAGGAGTGAGCCCAGGGGCAGGGCGAGTCCCCCCTGCTTCCCATGCACGTCTTCCCACACAGCTCTCTCTCCAGCAGCGTGATGCCGTGGTCGCTGCATCAGCTGAGAGATAGACATTAAGGCTTCTAACCCTGGCACCAGCATCAGGGCAAACAGGAATGGCAAGGCAGCAGAAGTGCAATGGGGCAGCACCAAAAAAAAGGAAAGGGGAGGCAACAACCCCATAGCTTGTTTCTGAGCTGGTCATGCCTGACCCAGGGACACAGCCTGGACCAACAGTGTAAGGATGCTGCCAGTGACAGCGTGAGGGGGTTTACGTGTTCTAAAAAACACTGGTGGTTTGGACCCACACCTTCGTGCCTCACAGTGGCTCTCAGCTCAGTGCTTACTCCTTGCCCTGCTCAAGATGAAACTCAGGCAAGTGATAGGCCACAAAAATAATTAATATTAATCACAACACCCAACTGCTGAGAGCAGGAGGAGCTTCTTCAGGTGGAAAGCATCACCACAGGGCAAGCAAGCAGGGAAACTGGTGCCCTGTGAGCTCTCATCCACATTTCAGAGCTGTGCCAGAGCAGCCTCATGCTGACAAGCACCCAGGCAGCAGGACTCCAGTTGATGCCATTTTCAGCGAAGCCCCAGAATGGAGCACAGGGCAAGGCAGGGATGCAGTGTCCCCAGGCCGGCCAGGAATACCCTATCCCCAGCTGCCAGCCCCCCAGGGTGGGGTGAGCTTTCCTTAGGGGGGATTCAGCACCGAGCTCCACATCTGGCAGGGCTGCGCCAGCATTACATGGAGCTCCGGAGCACACTGGCTGAGCCGGCAGAGCCTGGCGAGCAGGTTGTGATGTAAAGCCTGGGGGTGGCGGTGTAGGCCCCAGCGCCCCAGTTCCCGGCCTGGTGCACACCCCTGTTACAGCAAAAAACATAAATACACTCTCCCCAGCATCGCAATCCTCCAAGGCTGACAGTGGTCCCCAGTCCCACAGACACGGTGCTGAGCAGCCCAACCACTGCCGCAGGAGCCCACAACGGCTTTCAGGACAGGCATCGCCTGAAGCACGGACATGCCAAGCATAGGTGCGCATTCCTGCTCCGCCTGTTGCTGGCTGCGCACCTTGGCATGTTCCCCCTGCCGCCAGGCCACGTGTGCACAGTCACGGCTCCACCACAGAGGCAGCTCCCAGGCAGGTCATGCCGGAGGAGCCCGATGGGCTGTGCCTGCGGTAGGTTAGGGTGCAAAAGAGGTTCTTCCCCCTGAAAGGTTGGGTTTTTTACTACAACAGCAGGGCTCCACAGCTTCCCTGGGAAATGGCCCCTGGAATAAGTGAAGCCCCTTCAAGCAAGGCCCGCACCTCCAGAACCAGGCTCTTCACAACTTGTTTGCTGGGGCCGGGCAGGGAAAGAGCCAGGTTATCACTTCCTCACTCTCACACAGGAGGCCTAGGGGACAGCAGCGCAAGATCATCTGCAGGAGGATTGCTCAGAGATACTCAAAGCCCCAGTGATGAGGGGGACAGCTTCAGGTGGCACCACGGTCACTCCATCATGCAAGGAGAACAAAATTTGGTGTTTCTCCCACATCACACATACACAGCCAGGCCCCAGTGCCCTCTCCCCCACTGCTGCCGAGACACCCCATCAAGTGGCCTCCCTTCTATACCTCAGCAGACCACCTCCACTCGAATCCCTGCTGTCCAAAGGGAGGGAACAAACCACTTTTTGCCACAACATCATCTTTAAGGGCAGAAGTTCCGATGCTCATGTCCAGGTAGGCAAGAGGTCAAGCAGCCAGTGGTGCCACCAGCATCAACTCTCCTCTGGCCTAACTCCACCAGTACAGAAGGGTGAGGAAGTATCTATGGAGCTTAAATACCATAGCTGGAAATAGCTTTGGGCTTCTGAGGGGTTTTCTGGGCTCTCCTTGAGTCCTACCCCCATGCCTGGCCTTACCTTGGTAGGAGCCCAGGCACACAGAAAGGATCAGCAGCACCCAGCCACTCCATTTGATCTCCATGCTGTTCCTAAGACAGTCCTCAGTGGCTGGTTCCTCTCTTGTGCTGCTCCCAGACTGAGGAATCTTGGATGGGTTGGGAGTAGTGAGAACCCACACCTACACAGGGCAATTACCACACCCCTCTCCTTATGGCTTGATTATAAAATCATCACCAGCCACCAAGTAGAGGGAGGGACCAGAGCCAGGCAGGTATTCCCGGGAAGTCAAAACCAGCTCAGAACCTGCTGCTCAACACTAACCACTTCTGGCTGCAAAGGGTAGACAACCAGGGAGAACTGTCCTTACACCATACAATAAAGCTATTTCCCATGCTCTTCACAAAATTCACCCTTATGATGCATTCATAAGGGATGAATGCATCAGCCCTTACAAAAAAAGGGCAGTAGTGAAGATACTGAAGACCAGAAAATGTAGTACACAACTCATTCATTTGTCCTGAGAGGTAGCCTCAGTTTGCTTAAAACATTTAAAAAGTCATTTTATTCAAAATAAAGCAAGCAATGAAGACAAAAGGGAAGCAGCCACATAAAATGCAAGTCAGCACTGAAGCCTGGTATCAAGCAGCTTCAGCAAGAACTCCCTCCAGCCCACACCAGGCAGAAGAATTGCAACACGGGGCTGTTGCCTCACATCAGGCATTGTGTTTGTCCAGGGAAGAGAACAGCGGTAGCAATCCCTGGCAAGCCTGTAACCTGCAACTGTGCTCAACACAGCAAAGGCTTGATGGGACATGCATACTGCAAGGCAATGGCACTCAATGGGAATTATGGTCTGTCATTCAGAGCCTGATTCCCATTGATGTTTTGGGATGTGCCTCCTCCTGACTCTGCAGCAAAGGGGAAGCTAACAAGACCCTTCACCAACTAGCACACAGAAAAGAAATGAAACACATCGGTTTACAGAGCTTTTTATTGTTCATTAAGGAAGCTTTTGTGCAAAAAATCAAGACAATGTTCTTTAGAAAGCATGTGTCCTCCCCACCATAACTCAAGCAGGTCAGGTGCCACGGTCCACAGGAAAGGAGACTGAAGAGACTCCCACCAGTAGCACAGGATTTCTCCCACTTCACCTCACCCAACAGGTTGCTAGCATAATCCTCCACTACTAAAAACCCAAGAAAATTAAAACCTTGCCAACATGGAAGAGTAAGTCTCAATCCATTAATGTCAAGAGAACACCATCTAGTTTAAAAGATCAAATACCACACTACATGCTGTAGTGTAACCCAACCTGTACCTCGAGGGCAGCGATGCCGAAGAGAGCCCATTTCATCCTATCTGGCATATCCACCCCATCTGGGATACACCACCGGAACCACTGCACAAGCCTGCCAAGACAGAAAGCTGCAGATGCTTTACATTTTTAGGGGAAATTATTTTCCTTTTTAGAGCCACGAGTACTTCAGTGTTCTGTACAAATGCAAACAGGAAAGACAAACCAGTACTGCTATCTGTCAACACTGCCCAGACATTTAGCATGTACATGTAGTAACTAAAAAGGTGCAGTAAAGTGGTTTTTCATTAAAACAGCATGAAAATTACTTTGCTTGCTTCTAAAGCAGTTACCAGAGCTCCTGCCTCACCCAAGACACCACACGAACAGCAGCAGTTGCCAGCTCCTTTCTGAACAGGACTGGAATTTCCAAAGCTCCACCTCTGACAAGCTTCTCCTTCCCAACAATCTCCTCAGAGCTACTTTGTGGTGCCTTTATTTTGGGGGTTAACTTGACCAGAACCATGTACTAAATGCTGCTAAGGAGTACAAGGTTCATTCTCAAGCAATGCAAACATGATTCTCATTTGAGGCCCCTACACACCTCAAGGGCCTGATTTGTTTCCAGGGTAGCAGCCTGTCTCAAAAGGCTTTTGTTCAGAAGTTCAGGCCATTTCAGTGGGATGCTGCAGAGGCTTGAAAACCAGGTTGTCAGATATGTCAGCAGAGCTGCCAAATACCTACTACAGTGCTCTTAACCTCGCCATCTCAGCTTGCCACTCACATTTCCCAACAGAAATGGAAGCTCTGGAAAAAAAAATATACTTTAAACTACTCAGAAAGGTGAATGTCAAGTGAGAATGGGTGGCAGCAATGGAAACTGCCTGTGAGCCTCATAGAGCCTCTGAAATTTTAGATAACCAAAATATGCCACAAGAACAAAAACAGATCAAGGACACACCAGTGGTTTACAATAAAACCCTTTTTTTCTCTGCCTTCTGCCCTCTGTGCTGAACTCACTTTTGACATATGCACAGGCCCTACTGACTTTTTCTCCCCCCCCCCATCTTCTACCGACCCAGCTGACTCCACCTCCTTGGCACCCATTTGACTGCATGTAGGAAGCCGCAAGACTAAGCAGAATTGAGCAATAAGGGTAAGAAAAAAGGGAGCCATTCCTTAAGTACATCAGCATGCTTCAAAAGACTGAAATCCCATAGGGCTTGACAGTAGCACACCCATGCTTATATCAAGTAGTCCAAGGAAATAAAAAGGACATGATCAAAGGATGAAGGAGGATTTCCTTAACTATAACACCACAACAAGCTATAAGCATGGTCACTCAAATGCATCTTTTTAGGTACCAGTTACTTTGAAAGTTAGCTGGGCATGAGAAGCCCCTTCTCTGCATCTGCAGAGCTTTGAAAATTCCAGCTGAAGAGATTCCCAGGTTCAGCATTATCCTTGAAGAGTTCCCTAGGGTTACTCTGAAAATGAGCATTCCAGCCAGATGTTAAAAAAGCAAAGCATGTAATCTTCCCAATGCTGACTACAGAAAGACATTAAAATTTAGTCACCATCTTGTTCTTTTTTTAAATTAAAAGATAATAGCCTTGTCTCATTTCACCTCTCTGTCATTCTTCCCAGCACCTAAAAAACACTTCAGCCTATCAATTCAAAAACTACAACACACTGACTATTTTTAGGAGCATAACGAGTTAAACTGTACAATCAAAAATATCTTTGTTAAGTCAACAATGAAGTTCTGATCCTTCAACACAGCAGCACTGCTACAGAAGAGTTACAATAAAAGAACTTGAAGGTGAAATTGTTAATGAGGCAGAGAGGAGGGACATTTGAGATACAGCTCTCCGCCAACCTCGGCCCACATTTTTAAGAGCCATGGCAAACTTTCAGAACTGGAAATTCTTCTTCTAGTTCCACACATGACGTTTGCAGTGATCAACAGCCTGAAGGGAAAGAAATAGTGTACATTAGTGGAAAAAAAGCCTGTTGCAAACAAGTGCGCATCTACACATACGATTCTATACCCTGTTCTGAGCCAAGATCTTGGGGGCAAATCGCTTTCTCTGAAAATAAGTGTTTCCAGAGAGGACTAGAACAACATCCTCCTCCCCATCCAGAAGCTTCAGGAAAGAATGCTGATGACCCTTAGCCACTGAGGCATGGCAAAGAAAGCATCAGCCCACAACACTGGAAGCCAAATTTTAGAGCCTGATGAGAAGTCGTGACAGGATCTGTTGGCCACAGGAACACAGACTAAATATAAAGCTCACACTATACATTACTATAGATTCTGAAATGCTAGCAGACGGGGGGGGATAAGAACAAAAGTAAGTGGAAGCCATCTTTAATGAAGCTAAGGGCTATGGAAGACCCTCTAATCAAATTCAACCATCTCTAGCTAGTATCCCTTTGCTTCCTGAAGCTGGAGTTCATCCACTTGAAAGGGTGGTGTAGAAGCTGGAAAAGTTACTTATAAGGAGCTATCAAGGCCCAATAGAAAACTCGAGACAAAATCTTGCTTTACATACATTGCACTGAGCAGCAGTCTCCATGTTCTTGCACCAGTAACCTGGACCCCAAACACATGCATCATCCCCCAGGAGAGGCTGCTTAGCTGATCCGCACACTCCAAGTTTCTGCAAAAACAACAGCAGTGGTCAGCATCTTTCTATTTGCACCAGGAGATCTCAACTCCATCCTTACATCTGAGCTTCTACCTAACAGAGCTTCAGGAGCTCCCATAGCACTATGCTCCACTGATAACTGCAGTCAGGATTGCAGCTGAACATGAAGCAGTAATCCATCACAAGGAAGAATTAAGTTATCACAAGGGCTTCTTTGTATCAAGTTCTGACACAGAATGCTTCTAGAAAGGAAGCTTTCTCAATAAATGTCATTTAACTTTTCATCACACTGAAGGCACACTACTACTGAACCTCAACAGCAGACAACCACTGGCAGCTCTTTTCCTCTATCCTTCCTTGCAAAAGACTGGCAGTCAGACAGCCATCCATTCACAGTAAGCCTGAGGCTTTGCACAACCACATTTGCTCCAAGCGTTCAGCATGACAATTTTTATTCCAACAGAGTTGGTGCATGCTAGACACTGAAAGGCATAGAGAAGAGCAGACAGGACTACTGGAGCCTATACTCAATAGCACTATATGCAGTACTCACAGTGCAAACAAAAGTGGGATCCATGATTTCTGCCAAGAGTTGCACAACCACAGGTTCATACTGATCCACAAACTGAACACACTGTAACAAAACACAGGTTGAGAAATTCTGTTAAATCCTTAGAAGAGGAAGATACAGTCTTCAGCAGGCAGGTCTATACACTAAACATTCCAGTAACAAACTGACAAAGCAGAGGCTGGAGCTCTGCAGACTGAAAAGGACTCAGTACTGCACTAATCACACAACTACATCATTTGTTGCTACCTTATACCTGTCTGCAACTATATGCATTATGATGAGAAAGGGGTCAAAAGGAAAAGAACCAGGCAGGACAGACTTTGATTTGCAAAGCTCAGTCTCTAATTGTGAGCGTTACTGCTGTAAATGTACTGAAGAAAGCACACTGAAGAAGCTGGAGACAAACATCCTGGATAGGATGGCAGCAATGCAGTAAGGACTCTTAAGCACTTTTAGCCCAAGTAGTTACTATTCACTTTAGACCAGGCAGCAGGAGGAATGTTTCCCATGAGTAACAGTCAGCCCTCTAGCGGAGAGGCCATCTCCACAGCACAGAAGATAGTGGCATTCTCAGCAGAGACTAACAGCACCAATTAATAAGCCAACCACAGCTATTAAGCAGCCTCACAGTAGTTAGCAAGAACAGCCTTTCATAGCTGCTTTAAGCTATGCATATAAGCAGTTGCCACTTGCTGACACTCAGCAACCACCTGAAAAGATTTCTAGGTAAATCTTGATAGTGGTGGCCTAACAGGTGCTGCTTTTTGCTGTCTCATTGGAATTAAATTACATCAGCCTACTTCCAACTACTTTGTTAATCCCCTGAAGAGGATCAGTATTGACCAAAAAAAAAAGAAAACCAAAAAACCCTTTCAGCTGCTCCCACCCGCTGTTCCCAGCACATTTCCAGGCAAACCTTCACTGACTGCAAATTAGTACAACAATCCATCCAGCCAATTCAGTCCCTTAAAAGACTCCATCTATTCAAAGGTCTGTCAACAGCCACAGATGGGAAGTGCAAAAACCTAATCCTCCTGCACCCCAAACTTTTTTCAACCTCCAGCAGAGGAAGGCTGATTCTCTCATAAAATACACTAGAGGAGGCTTTTTCCAAATACTCTGCAAGATGTTTTGTCCTTCCGTTCATCTCCATCTGCCCTGTTCTCACTGGAAGGCAGGCTTCCACACAGCAAGGCCTGTGTGGTCACTTGACTGCCTCAGATGAAGCCTGCTCCCTCTTTTTTGCCGTACTGCACATGAGAAGCTGCTACACTTTGGCGCTAACTAGTAAAGAGAGAAACCTAGGAAGAGATCAGGTTGCTGCACACAAGTCAGTCCGAGCTGCACCTATGGACAGTTTGTCTCCAGCTACAGATAAAGGCAGGTAGTCAGACACTGATACCTCTATTATGAGTACCTGGACATTTATAGCAGAAGTAGACACACTTGAGACACGCACCTAAAATTAGTATTCAGACAAAATATCAGGTGAAAGACTCAGAAAACAAAATAAGCATGATTATCACTGTAGGGTATATGTAAGTGCAATAGATCATCAGGTGAAACACTCAAAAACTGATGTAAGCGTAATTGTCACTGTACTGCCCATGTAAACCAAACAAAATCAACCAGGACAGTTCCCAACCATCAACTAGACCACTGTTTCCTACCCTGCCTCCTGCACAAGTGTTTTACCTGCTCACTGACAGACTCTGGCAGGAAGTGACAGACTTTTTCCAGTAAAGCTTCAATTTCAGCTGTTGTGGCATTCTTCTCTAGTTCTTTGTCTGCATAAGATACCACCACCTTGCAGATATCACAGAAGCCACCTGCAGGTTTCACTACAACTGAGAAAAAAAGACCAAAACCAAACACCAAAATCAAACATCAGTGGTTAGGTAGCTCCCCCAGATAGAAGAAAGGAGGCAGCAAAGCACTAAAGCACATGTCCTCAAATGAGATCTAATCACAGGTGAATCAGCTCATTTTGCAACACCATCAACTCCTCATTACCAACCTGGTGGTGGTGGAGGCTTGTTGGCAGCACAGCATTTCAGCATAACACACACAGCTTCAGGATTTGTTGCCTCCAAGAGCATGTCGACCAAAGCCTGGCCATAGACATCAATGAAGTCCTTACACTGGTCCTTGACACTTGCTGGGAACAGGTAGCAGACTACTTCCATTTCATGTACAATCTCCTCCTGAAGCATAATGAAGCATACACAGCAAATGAGGAACAAAAATCTCACTCAATTCATTAGTGTATGTATTCCTCCTCTGTCCCACCCAGGATGGAAATCTTGCTCTCATGAAAACAGACAATAAAAATAACTTTCCTTCACCCTACAGCCCCACTTCAGCCAAAGCCTAGGAAGAGATACCATTTCCACACCTCTGTCTTGTTGCTCTCCAAAAGGCCAGTCACTTCTTTCACCATGGTCTCACATATTTCACACAAGGAAAGAGCTTTCTCTTGAACTGAGGGTTTCTGAGCACACACAGAAGAAACACAAAACAGTAAATCAACACTTGACCATTTGACGGGAACAATTTGAAAAAGATCAGTTTAACAGCATTTACATTCAGGTGCCACACAGTAATTCACTAACCAAGCTGGCCAGCTTGAGCTGGATTCAGAAGGTCAGACAGAATCCAAAACCAATCTAAAAGGTCTTGGTAAAAACCCCTTCTGAATGAACGGTCATGACAATTAAGACTAAAATCCACAGGTTGTATAAGGAAGTGAGCTGAATTTAGTAGACATGGAGAAATAAACATCCCCACAGTGACTGTAGTCAAGGAAAATCTGAAGTGTTTATTAGAATACACTGATAACTCACTCTTGCTTCTAGGAATAAAAAAAAAAAAACCCAGAAATTGAGGGACTTGAGGGAAATAGTTTGGAGCCTGTTAATCAGAAATTAACTGACCTCAAGAGACTCCTCTTTCCTAAAACACTTCAGCCCAAGTCTTGCTCAAAGGCCATGGGAAGCTAAGGTGCTCCTCCAAACTCAAGAGCTTCAGCATTCTGTGATCACTCATCTGCACGTGCAAAGTGCTAACCCATTTTTAAAAGTTATCAAAGCGTAACTCCAAATGTAGAGAAAAACTAAAATTCAGCAGTTTTCCCTCTAACATTTGAGGTGTCATTTAGAATGCCTACTGTATTAACTACTACTGAAAAAGGAGTTCCCATTTTAATCCTACCCATTACCATATAGCTTCAATTTAACGTAGACTTTGCTATTCTAACAAATTAATCAGCTCTCCTACTTCACAGATCAGCATCAGAAACAAGAGGCAGACAGGAATTTATATGCAGGGAGATTTGGATTATTCTACACATAAAAGCTAGTATTTTTCTATTTCACCTATTTCATTACACTAAATCAAAAAGGAAGGTAAAGCTGTTGAGCACAGAAAGTCTACCTTACCTCCACCGTTTCCTTTTTTACTTCATGAACCACTTGAGCTGGTACCAGAGTCCGAAGGGGAACAGATTTCACAGAAGAACAGAACCCAACCATGGCACAAATGTCCTTTGGTTGCTGGAAAGAGATGTATAAGCAATTTTTAAAACCCTAGAAGACTCTGCCCTTCCTATGGAGCCTGTGAGTAGGCACAAAGTTTTAAAAAAGCTAACTAGAAGTTTAATGACTACTTCTACATCAAGTATCATCAAAGCATTTGATACGGTTATAGGTATGAGAACTACTAGATAAAGTTTAGCATCTTTCCTTTGAGGAGAAAAAGGTCAGGCCACATCCATTTAAAAGCCCTATTTATCATGAGCTATGCAAGCCCCTCAAAGGAGTTGACTTAAGAGCTACCAACACCAAAGCAGGCCACCAGCATCACATTAGATCTGCATTCACAAAGCTGCTCCCCTGAAAGCTTTAAAGTAATCACAGAAGAGACAAACCATCCTGACTCCAGAGTTCACCCAAAAGCTGAAGAAACACTAGCAGAAAGGACTTCGTTTCTCATCCACATACTACCTTCTTTAAAGCATCCAGTAACATCACATTTTGCAAAAAGAAACACATTCCTGCATTACTGAAAACAGCCTACAAAAACAAAGGTTAACCATGTTAAAACCTAAGCTTAACCCTTTTTACAAGCATTAGCAGTAACTATTTCAAATGTTCTTTTCACGTAAGAGGGAAAAGAGCAAACAGAAACAAAGCCTCTCTCAAAGGCTTTAAAAAACATACTACTGTTGCGGTTTAAGCCCAGACAGTAACTCAGAGCCACTCAGTTGCTCACTACTCACTGCCCCCTCTTCTTTCCCAGAAGTGGAGGTTCAATCTGCAGTTAATTAGGCAATTACTAAATGCAAAATGTAAATGCTGGACATGAGGTAAACTGCCCTAAGGAGGCCACATTATACCTACACAAAGTGAGAAACACTGTTCAAAGTAATACGCATAACTTGAATTTTCACACTTGAACACTTAAGCTAAAAAAGCTACCTTTGGTGCTACAAATAATTAGAAGATCGGACCCTGTCACCGAGGCATCAAGCTTCTTACAGCAGAAGCTTATGCAACAGTTAATACATCATGCCACAACCTCATGCACAGGCAAAAGCAGTATCTCAAAGATACAGTGCTGCTTCAGACTACTCCAGGCAGTGTCTTTAAGTCAAGCCCTTTGGTTCATGCATTGTAAGAAGCATTTACAGATATTAATGTTACAGCAACACCCACATACACACAGCATGCTCTCTCACAGAGAGATGACAGACACAAGGTCCCCCAGAACTGGTTAAGTTAAAAGCCCAAACAGCTCTAGAAAGCAGGAGCCTAAAGGCCTCCCGCATCTTCTTTTCAATTCATGTACTCCAAACATCTATACCATTCTCCAAGATTTAAGGGTTAAGCAAGAAAAGACCTCAGGACAGCTTCGCGTAAGGCCTTTTGAGCCCAGACTTCAAACCAGAAGCTGACAGGAGCCACTGGCATGCTTCTTCTACATCTATCCTTCTTGTACAAGAGTGAGCATATTTTCTACTCTACTGCACAAAGCCTAATCAAGCTGAAATCTCAGCAGCACAAACTGGTGTCTGGAGCTGGAAGTAGGAATGACCACTGGAGGAGAAATCTATAGTCTTTCCTATTTTAATTACATAAATACCCCTTGTATCTGTCAACACTGAGTACAATCACACCACATAAACAGCTGTTCAAGCAAGAAGTGAACTACAAGCCCTTTGAGAGCAAGAAATGAACTACAAGCAGGCTATCACCACAGGCAAATTGCTCACCTACCTGATCCTTCTGTTGACAGGGAAGATTGGAGACAGAGGAAGAAAGGAGAAATTAAAGATAACAGTTAAGAGAAAAAAATGTCAGCCACTTGGAACTGCATATGCTGGCCATGAAAATGATGGAATATGACATGGTCCCCCATCCCAAAGATCCTTACTTAGCATTGCTACAGTAACTCACTTAATTGCACAATGCTAACCAGCATTATTCAAAGTTACTAAAGCACCCTGGGCAAGACTACTTCCAAAGAGTATGAATACTCAGCCAAATGCAAGGTGTGGTCACATTTCAGTTACAGGTATTAACATCACACTGCATTGCAATGCTTAAAATGAGAAATTAACTGTATTTGGAGGAAAGGTTTGCTTCCCCTCGAAACGCTTAAGAAGCAGTGTAAAATTCTAAGCAGGTTTAGAAACTTGAAACAAACAAACCAAAGGAAAATAAAACACCACAAAAAAAGCAACAACAACAACAGCCACTATGTTGCCAAATTCAGGCTCAAGTCTGTCACATACTTTATTCATAAATTCACCTATAATTTGTTATGTTACTTGAGGCATTCCAGCACTGCACTCTCTAAGGAAAGGCTTAACCTTTTTTCTTAAAGGCCTTGAGATCACTGGATAAAGAGGTGCTATGAAGGCTGTCAGAAATAAAATATTTAATACATTGCTACAGCAGATGAGAGTTGGTGCAGTACCACTCACTCTCCATGGCCCCTACCCTTCCCATGAATCCTATAAAGCGTTTAGAGATAGCAATTCCAGAAGAAGGACATTTAGTCTTCCTTTAAAATAGACACATTATCTTTAATACAAGAATCAATTTTGCTGTACTGTGACACAGACCAACTCTAATATGCTGAACAGTATTTGGTGGGGAGGAGAGCAGTGGTGTAAGTACAGGACTGAGATAAGAGTATCAAGGAACATATGTAATGCATCTTCTGTGTTTCAACAGATAAAATTGCTTTTGCACCACTGAAGTGGTTGTGAAAGAAGAGGAAAGCACTAAAGGAAGCATTCTAAGACTGAACTTTCTATTCAATTAAATGCCAAGTTCACAGCGCTAACACCAAGACTTACATAGCAAAGGCTCTCCTCAAGACTTTTACTGCAGTTAGTATTTCCTGTTTCCATATGTTAGCTACACAAAGCAGAAAAATGAACTAAGAGCAAATATTATGTTCTACTGATCTTACCATGTGCATCATCATTTGGATGGCCAAGTCAGAGTATTCAGAGATATAGTTCTTGCACTGCAGGAAGTGAGAAAAGAAAGTCTTGTAAATATCAAACCATTTAAGCTGTAAAGTTAATTTAGAATTTTCTAATACTTAAAGGTATTAATTAACTTTAACCAATTTAACTACTCTGTTGTCTTTCAGACGTCGTCCCAAATATAAGATGGCACTTCAGGTTACACAATCACTGCACACTTGGCTGCTTATTTGGTAAGTCCTTTTCTCTTCTTAGGGCAAAAGCACTCCCCCTTGTTGGTACGACCACATTACTCTGACAGATCATCTTTATGAAAAACACCCTGAAGGGCTAAGCAGGACTCTGAAGTCTTTTTCTACCTCCCCAGTCCCATACACCCCACCCCACCCAGCTTTCTTGACCAGAAAGTTTATTATTTCACTGTTATTGTTATACCATGTAACACATTCTATATGTGACACACTCTCTTTAGCTATATTAAATAGAGGTTATACTGAGAGGACGAAAGCACTGAACAAACTGGTTTATGTGCGCACACAGGAACACATTTTTAAACAACAATAAAAGCGCCTACCATATCAGACATTTCAGGTCCCAAACGGTCACACTCCTCCTTAGCATGAGCAACCAAAGACTTTACAAAAGATGAGTTTGTCCTCACAGCTTCCTGAACATCAGTAACCAGCTTAATGCAATCTTGGCATACATCCCCACTTCCCTAGACAAAGAGTAAAAAGAAACAAGTTGACATATCTTCACAAAACACATTTCAGAAGCTTCCGCTACTACCAAGTTTTAAAAGCTATTTTAAACAGTATACAAACCTTAACTAATACTCCATAGAATACTTCAAAGCCTAAGCTAATACAAATAGACAAGCTACTGCCAGTATTTGCACCAGCCACTAGATGGAGTTTAGGTACCTACTTAGCTCTGAAACCCAAGATACCTGTTAGGATATCCAATCTTCAAAACCTCTTTGTTTTGTTACAAACCACAGTGGGAAGGTTTCCAAGTCTGGCATATATCTTACATGCTCCACCCACTTGACTGTTTAACTCCTGTGTCTAGACCTGCTATCAAGATGCAGCCTTTACTCGCAAGTTCATTGTCTCATTGTCCTGGGTTCAGCAGTAGCAGTCATTTTTCTCCTTCTTTGTAGCTGGTGCAGTGCTGTGGTTTTGACTTTCAGCCTGGGAACAGCACTAATAACACTGATGTTTTTAGTTGCTGCTCAGTAATGGTTACTCTGACCAAGAACTTTCTGAGACTCATGCTCTGCCAGGGAGGAGGGAGGCCAGGAGGAAGCAGAGATAGGACACCTGACCCCCACTGACCAAAGAGGTATTCCATACCACAGCACGTCATGCCCACTACATAAACTGGGGGCAGTTACCCATAAGGGCTAGATCACTGTTCGGGTCAGGCTGGGTATTGGCCAGTGGGTGGTGAGCAGTTGTATTCTCTTCCCTTATCATTATTATTATTGGTGGTAGCAGCAGTGGTTTCTGTTATACCTTAGTTACTGGACTGTGCTTATCTCAACCCGTGGAAGTTACATTCTTTTGATTCTCTTCCCCACCCCTCCGGGAGCAGGGGAAGGAGGAAGGGGCGGGGGGAAGTGAGTGAGCAGCTGCGTGGCACTGAGTTACCAACTGGGCTTAAACCACAACAGTTCTTTTGGGCGCCCAACATGGGGCCCAAAGGGCTGAGATAATGACAGATCTGACGAGAGTGAGTCTAATCGTATTTGTGATAAGCACTCACAGTTTCTGATTAATAGTCACTCATCACAATGCTGATTTATTGGCTCTCAAAGTTGTTGCTCTTGATCTCACAGTTTCAACACGTCATATCTTACAGCCAGGATTTGCTGTGTTAGCATTTATAGGCTAAGGGCCTTGGGCTAAGGTTCTTGTTTCATTGTACTTTATGGTAATGACTTGTAATACAATAGAATCATTGATCATGA